>CAXHJY010000644.1:127500-137500 GCA_964016885.1 Eledone cirrhosa | reverse complement strand
TATCTCTGATTGCCTTACTTACTACGCTGCCGCTGACTTGTACTGCTGGTCCCTCTATAGGGTCTACGTGGGGTAGGGTCTCTTCTTCCCATGCATTCTCCTCATTTAGTAATCTATCATAATGACTCTTCCATGCATCTTTCTTCTCAGCACTTGTGAGGGCAAGCTCACCTTTATCATTCCGGATACACTTCTCTCCAATGACATCACAACTATCTCTGACACACTGCCTCGCAATCTTGAATACCTCCTGTTTCTGGTCCTCACGTTGTAAAACATGCTTGAATTTTCTATCCTCTGCTTCCCTCCTAGCTAAGTATACTTGTCGCCTAGCTTCCCTCTTGGTCTCTATGTAATGTACCCTGCTCCCCCCGTTCTTCCATTCTTTCCATGCCTGTCTCTTGGCCTTGACTGCTTCATCTACCTTATTGTTCCACCACCAAGTCACTCTCCTCCTGCTTGAGGTCTTACTCCAGCCACAAACCTCATCCGTCGCCTCTAGTAAGTTATTTTTTAGGAACTCCCAGTTCTCTTCTACGTTAAATGTCTCTATCTGTTCTTCTTTACTGTCGTAGGCGTTGAGTAAAATATCTTTAAATCTGTTACTGGTTGAGGGGACTTTCAGCTTCCAGATCTTTCTTCTCCAGGTTGGCCTCTGTTTCAGGGCTCGTCTAGTTCTGACCGTGAGGTCGCTGACAACTAAGCTATGTTGGGATGTACATTCCTCACTAGGGAAGGCTTTTGTGTTTACGACCGTCCATCTGTCACGTCCTCTGATGAGAATAAAATCTAACTGACTAGAGTGCTCCCCTGATCTATAGGTGATCAGGTGGTTGTCGGGTTTTTTAAAGTTTGTGTTACATATCGACATGTCATTGGCGTCGCAGAATTCTAGAAGTCTGAATCCTTCCTCATTCCTTGTGCCAACTCCATGGCCTCCATGTACTCTATTGAAGCCGTCGCAGTGTTTACCTACGTGTCCGTTAAAATCTCCTGCAATGATTAGGAAGTCCTTGTCGTCTGTTAGAGCAGTAGTGTGTATTAGGGACTCGTAAAACCTATCCTTAAGTTCGTCTGGCAGCCCCGATTGGGGTGCGTAAGCTGATATTATTGTGGTAATTGTCTTATTCAGGACTAGTCTGAGTTTAATGATTCTTGCATTTACCCTGTACACTGAGATTACTTTATCTACCCACTTGTCAGCTAATAGTATACCTACACCACCCATCCCATCGTCATTTCCCACCCAGAAAAATTTGTAGCACTGGCTTTTTCCTACAAGGACTCTAGCAGACCCTCCTCTCCATCTAGTCTCTTGCACACAGCATACATCAACTTCCTTTCGCTCTAGCATTTCTACGATTTCTCCTGCTCTTCCTTTCATTGAGCCTACATTGATGGTACCAACTCGGAGTTTTGGGCATTTGTCGACACTCGTAGGGGAGGGTCTCTGGGTTGGCGCTTCACGTGGGTGCTTGGTAGCTCGCAGATTCATATTTCATCTATTGATTCAGAGTTGCTCGTGTATTCCCAGCTCATCCATCCCTAACGGTGGGAAAATTGAGGGCTAGAAGGACAGTGGTGGTGGGGTAATGGCAGGGTGTGTTGGGATGCGCCAGAGGAGGAGAGAGTTAGTTAGGCAGGTAGTAGCAGCAGCAGCAGTGGAAATGGCATGCCAGGTTTGATTGGTCGAATAGACTATGGTGGTGTGTGGGGGTGGGGGGAGGGAAATTGTGAGGTAGGAACTGAGGGTCGCATGGTAAATATCCAAGTTAATACTACATCAGTAAAATTAACAATAATAACGACATGAAAAAGCTACTAAGAGAAACCCTCGAAAATTTATCGCTAATACAGCAGGGAAAATTTAACGCTAATACAGCAGGGAACATCATAATATTAACGACATGAAAAAGCTACTAAGAGAAACCCTCGAAAATTTATCGCTAATACAGCAGGGAAAATTTAACGCTAATACAGCAGGGAACATCATAATATTAACGACAATATGTAGGCTAAAATACCTTCGTAGATTAGGTGGATGGCTGGCTGGGAAAATTTGAATCAGCTCTACTGGTACATTTTAGCAGAGAAGAATGGCAAAGTGTCTTATCTCTTCAATATTTTCAGATTGAATGAATTAGGTTAAAGACAGGGTAGTAAGCCTTAAAGAAGTGCATAGAGGGGGGGGGGTAGGAACTGAGAGAGATACAATAGGATTAGAATACCGCATGGTAAATATCCAAGTTAATAAGTTAATACTACATCAGTAAAATTAACAATAATAACGTCATGAAAAAAGCTACTAAGAGAAACCCTCGAAAATTTATCGCTAATACAGCAGGGAAAATTTAACGCTAATACAGCAGGGAACATCATAATATTAACGACATGAAAAAGCTACTAAGAGAAACCCTCGAAAATTTATCGCTAATACAGCAGGGAAAATTTAACGCTAATACAGCAGGGAACATCATAATATTAACGACATGAAAAAGCTACTAAGAGAAACCCTCGAAAATTTATCGCTAATACAGCAGGGAAAATTTAACGCTAATACAGCAGGGAACATCATAATATTAACGACAATATGTAGGCTAAAATACCTTCGTAGATTAGGTGGATGGCTGGCTGGGAAAATTTGAATCAGCTCTACTGGTACATTTTAGCAGAGAAGAATGGCAAAGTGTCTTATCTCTTCAATATATATATGTATATATGTATGTATGTATATATATATATATATGTATGTAAATATGTATGTATATATGTATGTATGTATATATATATATATATATATATATATGTATGTAAATATGTATGTATATATGTATGTATGTATATATATGTATTTAACGGACACGTAGGTAAACACTGCGACGGCTTCAATAGAGTACATGGAGGCCATGGAGTTGGCACAAGGAATGAGGAAGGATTCAGACTTCTAGAATTCTGCGACGCCAATGACATGTCGATATGTAACACAAACTTTAAAAAACCCGACAACCACCTGATCACCTATAGATCAGGGGAGCACTCTAGTCAGTTAGATTTTATCCTCATCAGAGGACGTGACAGATGGACGGTCGTAAACACAAAAGCCTTCCCTAGTGAGGAATGTACATCCCAACATAGCTTAGTTGTCAGCGACCTCACGGTCAGAACTAGACGAGCCCTGAAACAGAGGCCAACCTGGAGAAGAAAGATCTGGAAGCTGAAAGTCCCCTCAACCAGTAACAGATTTAAAGATATTTTACTCAACGCCTACGACAGTAAAGAAGAACAGATAGAGACATTTAACGTAGAAGAGAACTGGGAGTTCCTAAAAAATAACTTACTAGAGGCGACGGATGAGGTTTGTGGCTGGAGTAAGACCTCAAGCAGGAGGAGAGTGACTTGGTGGTGGAACAATAAGGTAGATGAAGCAGTCAAGGCCAAGAGACAGGCATGGAAAGAATGGAAGAACGGGGGGAGCAGGGTACATTACATAGAGACCAAGAGGGAAGCTAGGCGACAAGTATACTTAGCTAGGAGGGAAGCAGAGGATAGAAAATTCAAGCATGTTTTACAACGTGAGGACCAGAAACAGGAGGTATTCAAGATTGCGAGGCAGTGTGTCAGAGATAGTTGTGATGTCATTGGAGAGAAGTGTATCCGGAATGATAAAGGTGAGCTTGCCCTCACAAGTGCTGAGAAGAAAGATGCATGGAAGAGTCATTATGATAGATTACTAAATGAGGAGAATGCATGGGAAGAGACCCTACCCCACGTAGACCCTATAGAGGGACCAGCAGTACAAGTCAGCGGCAGCGTAGTAAGTAAGGCAATCAGAGATATGAAGATAGGGAAGGCAACCGGTCCATCGGGTATAGCTGCCGAGATGCTGAAGGCATCTGGGTCTGTAGTTCACACTATAACCACACGTATCGTTAACCAGGTAATACTAGAGGGGGCCATACCAAAAGATTGGTGCAGTAGCATCATTGTCAACTGCTACAAAGGTAAAGGCGATGCACTAGATAGAGGAAACTATAGAGGTATAAAGTTGATGGACCAGGTCATGAAAGTAACAGAAAGAGTTATAGCACAGCTGATTAGGGACCGGGTGAATATAGACGAGATGCAATTTGGGTTTGTTCCAGGGAAAGGCACCACTGATGCGCTCTTCCTTGTGAGGCAATTACAGGAAAAGTACCTAGCTAAAAGTAAGCCACTCTACTTGGCATTTGTCGACCTTGAGAAAGCCTTTGACAGAGTTCCACGTGCAGTAATCTGGTGGGCTCTTAGAAAACTAGGAGTAGATGAATGGCTTGTGAAAGCGGTACAAGCCATGTATAGGGGAGCAGTCAGCAAAGTTAGGATTGGCAATGAGTATAGCGAGGAATTTAGCGTACAGGTTGGGGTCCACCAGGGCTCTGTTCTTAGCCCTCTCCTGTTCATCATAGTCCTGCAGGCAATAACGGAGGAGTTTAAGACCGGATGCCCATGGGAACTCCTGTATGCTGATGACCTCGCACTCATAGCTGAATCTATGGTAGAACTAGAGAATAAATTCCAAACCTGGAAGCAGGGACTAGAGAGAAAGGGCCTCAAAGTCAACATGACAAAGACTAAGGTCCTTATAAGTAGACGAGAAAACAGAACCCAGATCCCCTCAGGGAAATGGCCTTGCTCAGTATGTAGGAAAGGTGTAGGTAGGAACTCCATTCTTTGCCCCAAATGCAAACAATGGGTACACAAGAGATGTAGCGGGATCTCAGGAAGCTTAATTAAGAATGTAGGATTCACATGCAGCAGCTGTGCTGAAACAGCAAGCAAACAGCCACAGGAAACAAGTACCACCAATCTCTGGGAGGGCCCTGTAGAAACAGTAGACAGCTTCTGCTACCTAGGTGACCGAATTAGCAACGGAGGTGGGTGCTCAGAAAGTACAATAACTAGGGTAAGAACGGGATGGAAGAAGTTTAGGGAACTACTACCACTGCTAGCTGCAAAAGGCTTCTCCCTCAGAATGAAAGGCAGACTGTATGATGCGTGTATCCGAACAGCGATGTTGCATGGTAGTGAGACCTGGGCGCTGAAGGTGGAAGACTTACGTAGATTAGAGAGAAACGAAGCCTGCATGCTCCGATGGATGTGTAACAGTAATATACGTGAACGACAAAGCATAAATGAATTGAGAGAGAGACTGAGCATAAGAGGAATCAAATGCTGCGTGCAGGAGAGGCGGTTACGCTGGTATGGACATGTGATGCGTATGAAGGATGACAGCTGCATAAAAAGGTGCAGAGCACTAGAAGTTGATGGAAACCGCGGAGTGGGGAGACCCAAGATGACTTGGGATGAGGTGATAAAAGCCGACCTTACCCAACTACACCTCTCAAAGTCAATGACACACGACCGTGACTTCTGGCGTCACGCAGTAATACAGGGTACCCGACCTCCCATGGGTACATGCTGAAGCATATAAACAATATGCCCCCCCCCCCCCACCGCAAGGTGGTCGTGGAGGTGCCACGGCAAAAAAGCACCCAGCCCACACTGTAAAGTGGACGTGTAGGCGCCACGAAAAAGCACCCAGCACTCACTGTAAATGAGGTTGGTGTTAGGAAGGGCATCCAGCTGTAGAAATCAAGCCAGATCAGTTCCTGTATGAGCAAGGCATGGTCAGCCGACCAGACACTGCCCACAACAGGACAACCCGTCTAACCCATGCTAGCGTGGAAGAACGGACGTAAAACGGTGATGATGATGATGATGATGATATATATGTATGTATGTATGTATGTATATATGTATGTATATATGTATGTATATATGTATGTATGTATATATATATATGTATATATGTATGTATGTATATATATATATGTATATATGTATGTATGTATATATATATATGTATATATATATATATGTATGTATATATGTATATATATATACATGTATGTATGTATCTATGTATATATTATGTCAGGTCACCAGTTGGTGCTACTGGTAACATGTATCCCAGTACAACCTGACTCATGGTCGGGTCGTTGGCGACTAAACTGGCAACCCCACCAAGGTTTCTTGGTGAGGAGGGTGACTTTGGACATCCTGCAGGAATAAAAACAAAACCTGTCAAAGGGCAAAGGAGCTCTTAAGAGTCAATGGCCATCCAAAATCACCGGGAGAGATGACCCCTTAGCTATTGTCAAGGCAGAATTCTAGGAGAAGGAACACTCCGATATAACACCTGCAACTCTGATGGTATCCAATGATGTTGACTTGTGCTTCTTTTTGGTAAATATCATCTTGGTTAAGAGAGTGGGACTGCCTTTGTGCAGTGCCTTTGCTCACTATAAAAGCTTCACGGCACAGGCATTGCTTTATATCTGGAGATCTCTCTGCACTTGTCGTCACATGGTACCATGGGCCCAGCACTATGTGTCAATAATTGTCACAATTGTAGTGTTTGTACCAGAGTTTTCAAGTCGTTGGCTGGACTAGGAACTCACACTCATTCAGCGCATCGGTAGGAGTTCTCCTACATGGATATAAGACTGGAGAGATGCAGTAATGGTGGTCTTGTACAAGGGAAAGGGTAACAGGAATGATTGTGGGAACTACAGAGGTATATCATTGCTTTCTGTCGTGGGGAAAGTTTTATGTAGGGTGCTTCTGGACCGTCTGCTGACACACATTGCAGATTGTGTCCTTCCTGAAAGTCAATCTGGTTTTCGTGTTGGACGCGGCACTACTGATATGATCTTCTCAGCTGGACAGCTCCAGGAGAAGTGCATTGAACAGGGCTTGGATCTGTATCAGGTTTTTGTCGATCTGACAAAGGCTTTCGATACTGTCAACAGAGATGCATTATGGAAGGTTCTCCAGAAACTTGGTTGCCCTGATAAGTTCCTTGCTTTAGTTAGGTCTTTCCATGACGACATGAAGGCTTGGGTTAATGTCGGAGGTAACATGTCGGAGCCTATCTCAGTAAAAAATGGAGTGAAACAGGGGGATATTCCAGCACCGACCCTGTTTGCCATATACTTTGCAATGGTTTTCTGTATTGCATTCAGGAATTGCGAGCATGGTGTTTACATCCGATATCGAACCTCAGGCAGCATATTTAACATCAGGCGCTTTGCTGCGAAGACAAAAGTATTTACATCAGTCATAAGAGACCTCTTGTATGCAGATGATTGCGATCTTGTAGCGCACACAGAGAGTGATATGCAGCACATTTTGAATGTATTTTCTGACGCTTGCACTGCCCTGGGTTTGACTGTCAGTCTCAAGAAAACCGTCGTCATGTACCAACCTGCACCTGGTAGGCAGTACACTGAACCAAACATCTATGTGTATGGCAGACGACTTGGAGTGGTTGATCAGTTTGTCTACCTGGGAAGCACTGTCAATCGATACGGCAACCTTGACAGTGAAATCTCACTTAGGATTAGGAAAGCAAGTGATGCTTTCGGAAAGCTAGAAAGGCGACTCTGGGGTCGGCGAGACATATGCAGGAGGACAAAGGTAAAGGTGTACAGGGCATGTGTACTCTCTTGTCTTCTTTATGCCTGCGAGACCTGGGTCACATATCGACGCCACCTTAAGCAATTGGAGCGTTTCCATCAGATGTGTCTCGGACGGATACATGGCGTTCGCTGGAGGGACCACATCAGTGATGTCGAGATTTTGGAAAGCTCTATGTGTGACAGTATAGAAGCTCTTGTGCTTAAGCAGCGACTCCGTTGGAGTGGTCACCTTGCCAGGATGAAGGATTCTAGAATACCAAAACAACTCTTCTATGGAGAGTTGGTTAAAGGAAAACGACCGCCACATAAACCAAAAAAGAGGTATAAGGATTCCTTGAAGGCCTCTCTGAAAGACGCTAACATCTCTGCTGATACATGGGAAAATATTGCTGCTGATCGTAATAAATGGAGAAAGACTGTATATGAGGGAAAAGTTGCCTTTGAGGCATCTCGAATCGCACACGAGAAAGTAAAGCGGGACGTGAGGAAGGGTATTGCTGTTGCACTTCCAGACGGCGAGGGTCCTCCTATGTTTCTGACATGCAGCGTCTGTGCGAGACTCTGCCTAAGCAAAGCTGGACTCGAAAGTCATCTTCGCAGTCATAAAGTAAGACCAGTGGTTGACTACCAGGCTGCTGTTGGAGATGCTACTCATCATGCTTGCCAAACATGTGGTAGAGAATGTAAATCAGCAGGAGGACTCAAGCGACATGCAAAAGTACACGAACTCCAACCACAGCCGACTATTCCCAGTAAATGTTTTGGTTGCCGACTCTGTGCAAGACATTTTGGATCATTGGCTGGGCTAAAAAGCCACATTCGATCGCAGCACTGTTAGTTGCTATCGTGTGTTTGTGTGTGTGTGTGTGTGTGTGTGTAGATATGCTTATGTGCGTGCGTGTGTGTGTATATATATATGAATATGTATATTATTATTGTTGTTGTCGTCATTATTATTATTGCTATTATTATTATTATTATTATTATTATTATTATTATTATTATTATTTATTTTTTTTTATTTTTTTTTTTTTTTTTTTTTTTTATTGTGCAATGGCCATACTCGATAACGAGGGGGCAGCCATCATATATATATGTATGTATATGTATGTATATATATATATATATATGTATCATCATCATCATCATCATCATCAGCGTTTAACGTCCGTGTTCCACGCTTGCATGGGTTTGGACGGGGGTAGTCCCACTTGAGGCAAGAGTGATTGTCTTGCTCGCATAGGACTGTCTGGCAGGTTTTCTACAGTTGGATGCCCTTCCTAACACCAACCACATTTACAGTGTGGGTCTGGGAGGTTTTTACCGTGTTGCCTACACGGCCACGTTACAGCGTGGACTGTGTGTTTTTTGTCGTGACACCTACACGATCTCATTTGTTTCGGCCTCGATGGCGCGGCACCAACATAACTTTACATAGAACGGGGTGGTGTGGATCGGGTGGGGGTGGTGGGACGGGGTGTATTTGTTAGAGATGCCTACTGGCTGGAGTAGGTTTTACTATATATTTAGGTAAGGCGGGTCTTCTCTGTTACTGAGTACCGCCAAAGGTCTCGGTCCAGTGACATTGTCTTGGAGAGGTGTAAGTGTGTGATGTCGGAGTTTATCAGCTCGTCCCAGGTTTTTCTAGGTCTGCCTATTCCGTGACTACCGTCTATCTTTATTGCCCTGCACTTTGTTATACAGCTATCGACTTTCATGCGCATCACGTGTCCATACCAGCGTAGCCTTCTCTCGAGTAAACAACATCTGATCCCTCTTATCTCTAATTTATTCCTTAGTTCGTTTATGCTTTGCCGTTCACGTATATTACTGTTACACATCCAGCGGAGCATGCAAGCTTCGTTCCTCTCTAGTCTGCGTATATCCTCTGCACACAATGCCCAGGTCTCACTGCCATGCAGCATTGCTGTTCGTATGCAGGCATCGTACAACCTGCCTTTCATTTTTAGTGAGAACCCTTTAGCAGCTAATAGTGGTATAAGCTCTCTGAACTTTTTCCAACCAGTTCTGACTCTAGCTATAGTACTTTCAGAGCACCCTCCCCCACTGCTGATTTTATCGCCCAGGTAACGGAAGCTGTCCACTATTTCTATAGAACCCTCTGCGCAATTGAAAGAGCTAGTAGTTTGTGGGCACTTGCTGCTACTTATTGCACCAGAGCACCGGCCACATGTAAAATCTATGTTCTTAGTTAGCCTACCTGTGATCCCACTACATCTTTTATGCACCCATACTTTGCATTTAGGACATAAAATGGAGTTTCTACCTACGCCTTTCCTACACACCGAGCACGACCATTTCCCAGAAGGGACCGCCGCCTTGTTTTCTTTCCTACAAACTAGTACTTTGGTCTTAGCCAGGTTAATTTTAAGTCCTTTTGACTCTAGGCCGTGCTTCCATGTTTGGAATTTCTTCTCTAGTTCGGCCATTGATTCCGCTATGAGTGTCAGGTCGTCTGC
>CAXHJY010000644.1:120000-122500 GCA_964016885.1 Eledone cirrhosa | reverse complement strand
CCTTCAATACATCAAAAGTCTTTATTAGCCAACAATGTTTCGTCCTATTAAGGACTCATCAGGGCAATCAAAACCACAAGAAGCAATATGGGCCAATACAAGCCGAAAACTCCGAAGAATATGCATTACACGTAGGATTACTATTAGATAAGGTCTGCTCTGGTGGTAAGGCATTTGCAGATCTGTTCAGACTAGTAGTATGTAGAGAGGAGTATCCATCCCTAATTTTCCTATTGTTAGTGCTAGCTAAATGAGAACTAATATTAGGGGTGGTAGAGAATGAAAGTTTAATAACATTTTTATTAAAAATACTATGGTATTTATGACGTGTGCGTATATATATACATATGTATATGGTGCCTTTTAATTTTAATTTTAATATAGTTACAAGTATATTATATTATATTATATTGTATTACATATAGTACTATAATTTCCGCTCTATATAACCACCTTTGTTTAGCTCTAGTTTTCTGCTTTGGACTATATTTGTAATATGGTTCAAAATGTTATCCACCTCCTTAGTGATTTTTATTATATATTTTTACCCATAATCTTCCAATACTTTAGTGTATGTACACTCCATATTCTTCGGAGTTTTCGGCTTGTATTGGCCGATAGTGCTTCTTGTGGTTGTGTTTGCCCTGATGAGTCCTTAATAGGACGAAACATTGTTGGCTAATAAAGACTTTTGATGTATTGAAGGCTTCTTTGTTTTATTTTCATAATTCTTCGGCTCTGTTTAATTACATTGAGCTATACCTTTTACTGTCATTTCTATAATACGAAGAGGGTGTTTAACTCCAACACGCTCCAGTATTTTAATCCTTGTCACTGCTCCCGATTGGTTGAGCTTCCTCCTATATACTGGTATTTTGGCCTTTATATATATCTGACAGTATGCTAACAAAGAGTTACCTGCCTTTATCTCTGAAGAATATTCCCACCCCCTCTAAGAATACTTACGAAAAACTATTGATTGCTAGTGTTAACTCCTTCGTAAAAAGGATTAGATGGCGTGCTTTCCACTATGATATTAATAGGAATAGGAAGGACCCCAGGAATAGAACTCATTTTAATAACTATGGCTTCAAAACTTATAAGAGCCCACCACATAATGTTCTATTAGATAATTTTGAAAGTGACTTACTCTCTCTTGTCAAAAATATTAGGTATAGGCCAAATAATAGACATAGAAATTATAATAAATTTGATAAGTTCCAGTCTAGACTTAAAAATATTGTTAAGGGTTTTAGTGCGAATAAGTCTATTCTTGTCCCGGCGGATAAGACTAAGAATCTATACTCTATGGATTACAGTGCTTACCGTGACTTTATTTATAAGGAGCTGCATAGAAATTATAAAAAGACTACGCTAGATAATTTGAACCATATCAATAGTGAGGGTCTTAAAATAGTCTCGGACCTCGGCCTTGATAAGTATACCCAGCCATATTACCCTAGAGAACCAAGATTCACTCTTAAGGATCATAAGGTAGACTTCATTAGTAACCCCTCTGTTAGACTCATCTGTCCTTCTAAGTCCGATATAGCCATAGTCAGTAAAAAAATCCTTGACCTTATTATACCAGATGTTAGGGATAAAGTTAATTTTAACCTATGGGGGAACACTAAGGAAGTTATAGATTGGTTCTCTGGGATTAATAAACTTGAATCTAATAAGTTTATCCAGTTCGATATTGATGCCTACTACACATCGATTTCACCCATCCTCCTCAATAAAGCCTTAATGTTGGCCATGAGAGTGTCCAGCCTTACACGATCACAGGTAGATATTATACTAGCAGCCCGTAGAACTATCATTAATTTTGAGGACACACTTTGGACCCGTAAAAACACACCCAACAATTTCGACGTTACAATGGGTTCAAGTGATTCGGCCCAGGTAACTGATCTTGTTGGGTTGTTCCTCCTAAATGAACTATATGTTACCTTTCTGCACCTTAAAGGCGGACTATATCGTGATGATGCATTGTTTGTGATTAACTCTAGCACTAACAATGTCGAGCATAATAAGAAGAAGCTTTATAAGTTTTTTAAAAGCTATAACCTTTCGATCACGATAGATAGAAACGATAGAGCGGTCAACTTTTTAGATGTGACTTTGGACTTGGTCACTAATAGTTTTAAACCCTTCCATAAGCCTAATGAAATACTTTCTTATGTTAGTCCCAATTCTAACCACCCCAAATCTATAAGCTCTATAATTAAGGGTGTATCTAATAGGATTTCCACACTCTCTAAGGACGTAGGAACATTTAATGAACATGCGGAGTACTATAATAATGCCCTAGCTAATTCCGGTTACTCTAGTAAAATACATTATAATAATAGTAACCTTAGAAAGTCTCCGCTTACTTATAATAATAATAACATAATATCCCATAACATGGCCATGAATGGGAGTAGGAAGCAAAATAATCGTAAAAATTACATAGGTGTATCTGAACCCATCCATAAGTTAACCCACCGGACTCGTA
>CAXHJY010000644.1:112500-115000 GCA_964016885.1 Eledone cirrhosa | reverse complement strand
AAAGAGCGGTTGCCGGTCCGGCAGAAATTAGAAATTGGAATAAATGCTCTGAAATAGCGATATATATGTGAATATAGACATAGAATATTCGAAAATATTCTGTATGTTTATAATAAACATTTTGAAGACCTAATCGCTATAGAATAGAATACGTCACGTATTACAATTAGATTCTCGATAAAAGCAAGGGAAGTAAATCTACGCGTTTCATTCTTATTAGAAATCGTCAGGACCACATATCCAGTGCTTTTATCGAGAATAACACAGCTAGAGACTTATAGAATACTTAGCTGTGTACAGGAACTGGTTTGAAAGAGCGGTTGCCGGTCCGGCAGAAATTAGAAATTGGAATAAATGCTCTGAAATAGCGATATATATGTGAATATAGACATAGAATATTCGAAAATATTCTGTATGTTTATAATAAACATTTTGAAGACCTAATCGCTATAGAATAGAATACGTCACGTATTACAATTAGATTCTCGATAAAAGCAAGGGAAGTAAATCTACGCGTTTCATTCTTATTAGAAATCGTCAGGACCACATATCCAGTGCTTTTATCGAGAATGACACAGCTAGAGACTTATAGAATACTTAGCTGTGTACAGGAACTGGTTTGAAAGAGCGGTTGCCGGTCCGGCAGAAATTAGAAATTGGAATAAATGCTCTGAAATAGCGATATATATGTGAATATAGACATAGAATATTCGAAAATATTCTGTATGTTTATAATAAACATTTTGAAGACCTAATCGCTATAGAATAGAATACGTCACGTATTACAATTAGATTCTCGATAAAAGCAAGGGAAGTAAATCTACGCGTTTCATTCTTATTAGAAATCGTCAGGACCACATATCCAGTGCTTTTATCGAGAATGACACAGCTAGAGACTTATAGAATACTTAGCTGTGTACAGGAACTGGTTTGAAAGAGCGGTTGCCGGTCCGGCAGAAATTAGAAATTGGAATAAATGCTCTGAAATAGCGATATATATGTGAATATAGACATAGAATATTCGAAAATATTCTGTATGTTTATAATAAACATTTTGAAGACCTAATCGCTATAGAATAGAATACGTCACGTATTACAATTAGATTCTCGATAAAAGCAAGGGAAGTAAATCTACGCGTTTCATTCTTATTAGAAATCGTCAGGACCACATATCCAGTGCTTTTATCGAGAATGACACAGCTAGAGACTTATAGAATACTTAGCTGTGTACAGGAACTGGTTTGAAAGAGCGGTTGCCGGTCCGGCAGAAATTAGAAATTGGAATAAATGCTCTGAAATAGCGATATATATGTGAATATAGACATAGAATATTCGAAAATATTCTGTATGTTTATAATAAACATTTTGAAGACCTAATCGCTATAGAATAGAATACGTCACGTATTACAATTAGATTCTCGATAAAAGCAAGGGAAGTAAATCTACGCGTTTCATTCTTATTAGAAATCGTCAGGACCACATATCCAGTGCTTTTATCGAGAATGACACAGCTAGAGACTTATAGAATACTTAGCTGTGTACAGGAACTGGTTTGAAAGAGCGGTTGCCGGTCCGGCAGAAATTAGAAATTGGAATAAATGCTCTGAAATAGCGATATATATGTGAATATAGACATAGAATATTCGAAAATATTCTGTATGTTTATAATAAACATTTTGAAGACCTAATCGCTATAGAATAGAATACGTCACGTATTACAATTAGATTCTCGATAAAAGCAAGGGAAGTAAATCTACGCGTTTCATTCTTATTAGAAATCGTCAGGACCACATATCCAGTGCTTTTATCGAGAATGACACAGCTAGAGACTTATAGAATACTTAGCTGTGTACAGGAACTGGTTTGAAAGAGCGGTTGCCGGTCCGGCAGAAATTAGAAATTGGAATAAATGCTCTGAAATAGCGATATATATGTGAATATAGACATAGAATATTCGAAAATATTCTGTATGTTTATAATAAACATTTTGAAGACCTAATCGCTATAGAATAGAATACGTCACGTATTACAATTAGATTCTCGATAAAAGCAAGGGAAGTAAATCTACGCGTTTCATTCTTATTAGAAATCGTCAGGACCACATATCCAGTGCTTTTATCGAGAATGACACAGCTAGAGACTTATAGAATACTTAGCTGTGTACAGGAACTGGTTTGAAAGAGCGGTTGCCGGTCCGGCAGAAATTAGAAATTGGAATAAATGCTCTGAAATAGCGATATATATGTGAATATAGACATAGAATATTCGAAAATATTCTGTATGTTTATAATAAACATTTTGAAGACCTAATCGCTATAGAATAGAATACGTCACGTATTACAATTAGATTCTCGATAAAAGCAAGGGAAGTAAATCTACGCGTTTCATTCTTATTAGAAATCGTCAGGACCACATATCCAGTGCTTTTATCGAGAATGACACAGCTAGAGACTTATAGAATACTTAGCTGTGTACAGGAACTGGTTTGAAAGAGCGGTTG
>CAXHJY010000644.1:97500-100000 GCA_964016885.1 Eledone cirrhosa | reverse complement strand
AAAAATTTCAAAGCCATCCGTGCTGATCGCGCTGGCAGAAGAAAGGGCGGAACTGCCATTTATGTCCATAATTCTTTCTCAACAGAGGCTATGAACATATTCACTAATGGATACTGTGAGGCAGTCACTGTATTCAGTCAAACCAACAACCTATTAGTAGTTGGGCTCTATAGGCCACCCCAAACGCCTGTACCATGCTTCAAGGAATGCCTCAACAGCATAAAGTGTTTCATCCAAGAGTGTCACCCTGACAACATCTTAATGATGGGGGACTTCAACCTCCCCGGAGTTGACTGGTCCACAAACACCCTGCCACCAGGTTCTTCTGCCTCAACCTCTGACAGGGAAGCTGTGGAATCGCTTCTTGACTTCATGGATGATTTCTTCCTATCCCAACTAGTGCTTGAACCAACGAGGTGCCACAAAAACGTCCTAGACTTAATTTTCAGCAATCACACTGACAATATCCACAATATTGCAGTGGAGAAAACTCTACTCTCTGATCATGACATGGTTCTCTGTGATCTGAGATTCCACCGTCCAATATACAAACCCAATGTCATTTCTCCTGTCCATCCGTTTGACGCTATGGATTTCCACAATGCAAACTGGGAAGCGATCAGTCATGATCTTGCACATGTCGACTGGTCCTTCACGCACACTCATACACCCACTAACATCAAAAAGTCCTGGCAGACATTTGTGGACACTGTTACAAACATATGTGCTAAACACACCCCATTAAGAACTATAAACAAATCTAAGAGCAGAATCCCTAGAAATAGAAAAACGCTCATCAGAAAAATTAAGAGAACGAACAAAAAAATCAACAATCTGAAATACTGTCAGCAGCAACACATCAACTTGACTGCCATTTCATCACTAGAGATTAAAAAACATAACCTCCAAAACAACATAATGTCCCTCATCAACAATCAGAGAAGAGCTGAAGAGGCCTGGGCCATTGAGAAGATCAAACTCAATCCCAAAGTGTTCTTTTCATTTGCAAAAAAACACAAAATCACTGGCTCTACTGTTGGCCCTCTAATTGATCAAGACAATGCTAAAACCATGGGTGAGATACTGCAGAAACAATACTGCTCTGTTTTCAGCAATCCTGATATGGCCGATCTGGGCTGTATCGGCGATGTTACTCCCCATTACACCTTATCGGACATAACGTTTGGCGCCCCTGATGTCTTGGCGGCAATAAAGGAAATCAAGCATAATTCAGCAGTAGGTCCCGATAGGTTCCCTGCTTGTGTCTTGAAGGCGTGTCAACACCAACTTGCTTCTCCTCTTGCCAATCTGTGGCGGAACTCACTGGATGCTGGATATGTGCCAGAAAACCTTCTATCCCAGTCTGTTGTCCCAGTTTTCAAAAAGGGAAACAAATCCCTTGCCGTGAATTACCGTCCAATCTCACTCACCTCTCATATCATTAAGGTATTTGAGCGAGTGGTGAGATCGCGAATGACCCACTTCCTTGAGAGTAACAATATGCTGAACTCCAACCAGCATGGATTCCGTAATGGAAGGGATTGCCTGACGCAACTACTGCATCACTTTGATGACATTTTGAGAGCCTTGGGAGAGGGTTCCAACACTGATGTTATCTACCTTGATTTCAGCAAGGCCTTTGACAGGGTTGATCATAACATTCTACTGAGAAAGCTGTCCAATATTGGTGTCACTGGAAAGCTGCTGCAGTGGATCAAGAGCTTCCTGTCAAACAGAACCCAACATGTTGTAGTTGAGGGAGTCAAATCAAGCCCAGCCAAAGTCAGTAGTGGAGTCCCACAAGGCACTGTGTTGGGCCCACTTCTCTTCATCATCTATATTAATGACATCACTGACATCATCAAACACAGCAACATTAAAATTTTCGCTGATGATTCCAAGCTCCAAAAGGTCATCAATGGCGTGGATGACCGGATAAGCCTTCAGTCAGACCTACTGGCTGTTACCCAATGGGCAGAAAAGAACAACATGTTACTGAACGAAGACAAATTCGAACTGATCCACTTTGGAAAAGAGGATGCTCTGAAACTCCCGTACTCCCTTCCCTCCGGGGAAACTCTCGTGGCATCTAACAACATCAGAGACTTGGGAGTAACCGTGGACAGCAACATAAGCTGGACCACGCATATAAGCAGCAAAGTTGACATGGCCCGCAGAATGTGTTCCTGGATCCTCAGAACCTTCCAGTCGAGAGATTCCCGCACCATTATCCTTCTCTTCTCTACTTTCGCCCGACCACACCTTGAATACTGTTGTCCACTGTGGTCTCCCCACATGAAACAAAGTATCATGAAACTTGAAGCTCCTCAAAGGGCAATCACGAAAAAGATAGATGGCATGTCAGACCTTGACTACTGGGGTCGATTGGAAAACCTGAAACTTTACTCACTCCAACGTCGCCGTGAGCGTTATATTATCTGCATGATGTGGAAAATGTTCCATCATCACTGCCCAAATGATGTTGGCATCGCCTTCAAGA
>CAXHJY010000644.1:82500-95000 GCA_964016885.1 Eledone cirrhosa | reverse complement strand
CGATTATACTATATTATGTTCTATGTATATAATTTTTAATTTTTAATTGTATATTATTTTATCTCATTCCTTACCCTATATTTTATATTTTATATGTAAGTTTGTTATGTATTTCTTTGTATTTCTTTTTATATATATTATGTCTGTTTTTTACCTATTTTTTACCTATTTTTTACCTACTCTTACCTAATCCCATTATCTTATCTACTCTTGTCTGTTCTCTTATCCATGTGTCTACTCTTGTCTGTTCTCTTATCCATGTGTATGCTTGTATGTAACTATATGTTGACAGCACACCGCCCAACTGTGACAGATAGCACCCCTTATTTTTATTTTATTTTTATTTTCACTTTTATTTTTATTTACTTTTTATTCTTATCCTCTATCGTCTATTATTACCTTTCATTCTTCAATGTCTTGGATTTGTTATTGCTTGTATGGTATGTAATTTAACCTTTATGCTCTGATGAGTCCCACTTATAGTGTGGATGAAACAATGTTAGCAAGTAAAGATATGCATATGCTATAAGCGTTCTTTGTTATTTATTTATTATATTACGGCTCTGTCCTCAGACATTGAGCTAACCTCATACTGCCTGCTGGATAAGTGGAGTGTTATACACCCCTGATCCTTTCCCTAGCATACTATACGGCTCCCACTGGTTGAGCTTAAACTTTGATATACGCGGATTTGCGTCCTTGTATATTATCAGGCAGTATGCTAACAAAGACATACTTACCCATTTCCTTGAAGAATATTCCCACCCCCCCTAAAATCTCGTATGAGAAATCATTGATAACTAGCATAAACTCATTCGTAAAACGTGTTCGGTGGCGTGCGTTCCACTTTGATAAGAGGTATGATAGCCCTGAGGAGAGGCGTAGTTTTAATAATTATGGATTTAAGACCTATAGGAGCCCCCCGCATAATAGCCTGTTGGATAACTTCGAAAGTGAGCTATTATCCCTTGTTAGGAATATTAGATATAAAAAATCTAGATGTACCAATAAATTTCAGAGTAAACTAAGTTCAATCGTTAGGGACTTTAGGGATAATAAATCCATTCTGGTCCCCTCTGACAAAACTAAAAACTTATATAGTATGGATTATAAAACCTATCGAGGCTTCATTTATAATGAACTACATAGGAACTACAAAAAAACAACGCAGAGTAATTTAGATAATATTAATCTGGAGGGGTATAACATAGTGATAAAATTAGGACTGGATAAACACACTCAGCCTTATTACCCCAGGCAGCCTAGATTCACCCTCAAGGACCACAAGGAAGATTTTATTAGCAGACCCTCGGTTAGGCTTATCTGCCCCTCCAAGTCTGACCTGGGGATTATTAGTAAGGGAATCTTGGATAGCGTTATTCCCCTGGTTAGAGAAAAAACTTTCCTTGAGCTTTGGGGTAACACTAGTGAGGTCATTACATGGTTCTCTACTGATTGTGGTCGTGACTCACTAAAATTCATCCAATTTGATATTGATGCTTATTATACATCTATATCTCCTATTATCCTCAATAAGGCCCTCATCCTAGCCATGCGGAGGGGGGCAACTACTAGGCCACAGATAGATATTGTTCTCGCTGCACGTAAAACCATTATCATGTTTGAGGATAATCTATGGACGAGAAAAAACACACCTGATAATTTTGACATCACTATGGGGTCGAGTGACTCTGCTCAAGTCACTGACTTGGTTGGACTATACCTCCTCAATGAACTGCATAGTAACTTCCCTTTCCTTAGGGGTGGGTTGTACCGAGATGACGCCCTACTCTCCATAGATACTAGTAAGTATAATATAGAGCGCATTAGGAAAAAGCTGCATAGCTTTTTTAAAACTTTTAACCTATCCATTACAATGGATGTAAATGATAGAACTGTGAACTTCCTAGATGTTACACTGGACCTGGATAACCATACGTACACACCGTACCATAAGCCCAATGAATTGCTGACTTACGTGAATACCTACTCCAACCACCCTAGGTCTGTCATCAGCGGTATACTGAAGGGCGTATCTAATAGAATAAGTTCACTCTCACATAGTGAGGAGGCGTTTGACTCGCAGGCTGATTACTATAACGACGCCTTAGCTAGATCCGGCTTTAGGGACAAATTGTATTACACCCAGGGAAATAATGGTCCTAATAGTGGCTCTACCAGTGTTGTTATAACACATAATATGTCCATTGGTAATCGAGGTGTCGCGAATCGGAGGGTTCTAAATGCCGGTGGAATGAAACAGCAGGGCACCATTGGTATAAGTAATAGCAATGGTGGGCCTCGCAGCTCCCCGCATGGACTAGGTGAGCATAGGAACCGTAGAAATAATAATGCTAATAATACTGATGGAAATAGAAAGAATAAAAAGAATAGAAGAAGATTGAATACATACTTCAACCCCCCTTTTAATTCTGAAGTGGCTACAGATATTCCTAGGGCCTTCTTCTCTGTGCTAGAACGGAACTTCCCTCCTGGTAATAGGTACCACTCTATCCTCAATAAGAATGTTGTTAAACTTTCATATTCTACAACCCAAAATCTAGCCTCTCATCTGGCCATTACTAATAATAAGAAAATAAAGGAAGGCCTGGACAACCTAAGCCTAGGGGAAAACACGGTAGTGGATAGAGTGGGCAGTGACACTGGTGGTGATCTTTCTGAGAATAGCTTCACCAGAGGTTGTAACTGTAGAAGGGCTTCGGGCTGCCCCCTGAATGGTTTCTGCCTTGTTAGAAACATAGTTTATGCGTGTGATGTGGTAACTACGGCGTCCACTATGACCTATATAGGATCAACTTCCACCCCCTTTAAGACCAGGTTTAACTCTCATCAATGCACTTTTAGACATAATAAACTGAAGAACTCCACATCCTTGGCAGCGTACGTCCATAATTTAAAAAATGCACGGACACCTTACACACTTACTTGGCGGCAGGTTGCTAAGTCCCATCCATATACTCCTCATAGTAGAGTATGCAACCTGTGCCTTGCCGAATCCCACTCTATTATATTTGCTAAATGCCCTCTACTAAATAGAAAGTCTGAAATTTTTTCCTCTTGCCCCCACCGAATATTAAGCTCTTTCTTCTACTTTAAACCTGTTAGCTAGCACGTCCTTATTCCTCCAGTTGGGCTGTCTTGTGTAACTGTCTCTGACTGTGTGTAACTGTCTCCTAATGTTGGTCATCTATGTATACGAGTCTGTGAATGTATACGTATGCCTGTGGGAGGATATTGATCTTGATATTGGGGTGTGCAGGGGAGTGTATGTTAATAAGCACCCCTGTTTGGTACAGTGGATGTAACCCATCCACGCTGGCCTACCCACCATTAGTGCATTGGTGGACCTATCCTGACGTATATCTTGTTGATTTGTACCTCTGTATGCGCATGAGTTGTGATGTAATGTATTTATGTAAAGCGTATACTGTGATTTAGGCTGCACTAGTAGAAATTTAGCCTGTAACTGTGGCGGACCCGAGCCATCCTGCCGTAAGCAGTGGATACGTGGCGCATATATGTGTTGCCCTCATATTCTGTGGTTCAAGATCTATAGGCTGACCTCTGGGAACTCTTACCCGGGGTTGTAGTCTTTCTAGCACGATCGGCCTTCCTTATATTGACGGTCGTTTTTATGATCCCGAAAGTAACGTTTTGGCCCCGATGGCCCTCCGTAGTTACTAACGGTCTGTGTACACTCGAATCGGTCAATGGCACGTGCAGACATGAATATCTCCGTAGGATTTCAACTGTATTTTAATACATCTCATCGTATGTATTTGTTTGAATATATTACCTGTGGTGGTGGGTCTGATCTAATGTGGTATTTCGGTGTTTAATATTTAATATTGTATTTAATATCGTATTTAATATCGACTTTGACCCGGGTATCCTACGCTGTGTGTGTGTGCGTGTGTGCCCGTGTATACATTTATATGTGTATGGGTGTAGGTGGTTATATGTGTCTGTGTGTATATATATAAAAAAATATATATATATATATATGTATACCGTCTCTGCATGTGCATGTGGTGTGTATACGTGCATATACGTACTGAACATATTGATGTGTACAATCTTGTGATGTCCCAATGCGGTGACTTAATGGCTTTTATATTTTGTATTTTGCATGCGCTACAACTGTACCTGCTTGCTTTAACCTAACGCTTGCATGTGAATTCTTCTAACTCTTTTGATGCACCTTTCTGACCATTTGACTCCTACCCGTGTTGAACCGGTTTGTGATTACCCCACCGCTCGAGTGATACTGGTAACTGTGACACTTAGCGCCTTCGTGGGCCCCTGATGTTCTCAAGAAATATATATTTTTAAAAAATTGGTGTGTGAACCGGTTTGTGATTACCCCACCGCTCAACTGTGTGAATGCACACCCATGACTTTCGAGTGAACTTTCGAGACTGCCCAACCTGGGACGCCTCCATTGCCTTGCAATGGTCAAGTGATACTGGTGACTGTGACACTTAGTGCCTTCGTGGGCCCCTGATGTTTTCAAGAAATGTATTTTGAAAAATTGGTCAAGTGATACACATAACTGTGACATTTAGTGCCTTCGTGGGCCCCTGATATATTCAAGAGATATACTCTAAAAAAATATATATCTTATCTCAATTTACTTTATTTCATTTTATTTTATTTCATTTCATGTTATCTAATTTTATTTATTTACTTACTTGACTCCATTTATTTATTTATTTATATTTAAATTTAGATTTTAATTTTTAAAATTTTAAAATTTAAATTTTAATTTTATTTATTTATTTAATTTTTAATTTTTATTTATTTATTTCTTTATTTATTTATTTAATTACATTTAATTACATTTAATTATACATATAATTATAATTACACATTTGATTTTAATTTTAATTTAGTCTATGTTATTTGATTTTAGTTTACCTTATTTTATCTTATTTTACGATTATACTATATTATGTTCTATGTATATAATTTTTAATTTTTAATTGTATATTATTTTATCTCATTCCTTACCCTATATTTTATATTTTATATGTAAGTTTGTTATGTATTTCTTTGTATTTCTTTTTATATATATTATGTCTGTTTTTTACCTATTTTTTACCTATTTTTTACCTACTCTTACCTAATCCCATTATCTTATCTACTCTTGTCTGTTCTCTTATCCATGTGTCTACTCTTGTCTGTTCTCTTATCCATGTGTATGCTTGTATGTAACTATATGTTGACAGCACACTGCCCAACTGTGACAGATAGCACCCCTTATTTTTATTTTATTTTTATTTTCACTTTTATTTTTATTTACTTTTTATTCTTATCCTCTATCGTCTATTATTACCTTTCATTCTTCAATGTCTTGGATTTGTTATTGCTTGTATGGTATGTAATTTAACCTTTATGCTCTGATGAGTCCCACTTATAGTGTGGATGAAACAATGTTAGCAAGTAAAGATATGCATATGCTATAAGCGTTCTTTGTTATTTATTTATTATATTTATTATATATATATACATATATATATATATATATATACATATATATATACATATATATATATATATATACATACATATATATATACATACATATATATATATATACATATATATATACATACATATATATATACATACATATATATATATATATACATACATATATATATACATATATATATATATATATACATACATATATATATACATACATATATATATATATATACATATATATATACATACATACATATATATATACATACATACATATATATATACATACATACATATATATATACATACATATATATATATATACATACATATATATATACATACATATATATATATATATACATACATATATATATATATATACATACATATATATATATACATACATATATATATATATACATACATATATATATATACATACATATATATATATATATATACATACATATATATATATACATACATATATATATATATACATACATATATATATATATACATACATATATATATATACATACATAACGAAGGAAATGTGGTAAGGAACCAGGTGGACCATAACGCACCAAAGTACTCAATACTTGAGGTAGTAGAGTGGGTAATAGGAACCAGTAAGACCCCGACAGCTGAGCTCAAGCCGTTTCGACGGCTAATTCTGGACTAAATGAACATTTATCCTGGTATTTAAATAGCCGATCTTCTCAAGGGGTAATTCCATATATGGTCAAAGTGATTGTCAAAAATCAGTAGTAATTCTGTGGTTGCAAATTAGTAGGGGAGATGGTGGCTAAACCTGCCAGTAGGAGAAAGAGGGGAGGGGGTGGAGTAGACCCAATCAAGCGTTGGTAGTGCCAGCTACAGCTGGGCATGAGGTCAAAGAAGATACAGGGGAGGGGGAGGGGGAGGAAGTCGGAACGGTAGGTAGAACAATGGGGGGTAGAAATAGGAAAGAAAAAATACTGAGAGTGAAGAAAAGCAAATAAGTGTAAAGAAAAAATTAAATTCTACGACCTAGGTGTCAGGCTATTGTTAGGCGAGAATAAAATAAAGAAAGAAAGAAAGAAGTAAATAAATAAATAAATAAATAAATACGTAAAAGAACTAGGTGGGACGAATTAGGCAAGGACCCTTTTAAGAGGTATAAGTACGTAAATGATACGGTGACTGGTCAACAAAAGGGGCCAAAATACTAAAGAGACTACCACGAAATAAACAATAAAGGTTTCCATCCCGGGCCAGCAACGACCCAGTGCAGCAAAGTGAACTTGTACGACATAATAATTCTGAGTCCCGAGAAAAATATATACTAATGCTAACTCTAAAAGATCTAAAACAAGCTACATGAAAGTTCGTACGAAATAAAGGTAGAATACGGAGAAATAAGTTCAGAATCCACCCCGCCCAGAAGAAAAGCGAAGCAAGAAATACTGAAACGAAAAAATAAGGCATAAGTGCCACTAAGAAATATAGAGGGCACAGAGAATAGTGGGAGCGGTCGGAAAAGGGGGGCAAGTATCCGGGGTCTAAGCCAACTGCTATAAAGGGCGGCGTCCGCCAAATCTATCAAAGACTAGGGGAGGGGGGAGTGGGGGTACTAAGGCTACATGGGGCCAAAGGGCAGCCTCGGGTGGGCGAGAAAAGACGCCGACAAAGGAGAAGAGCTGGGGTAGAAGGACAAAGGAGAGAGGGGGGAAGGAAATAAAGGATGCGATAAAAGAATACAAAGAAGATCTTACGTCTTCCTTGGCAAGCAGGGGTTACCCATTGCAAAATCGGCAACTGGGGTGTTATAGCCCTAGTCTACCCCCCCGGGTCATTATGGGGTTTGAGGGCGAGGTAAGTCCTACGCAATCTATGTTTACATGCAGTAACCAGTTCATCTTTCTTGTTTAGGAGTTGGTCCGTCGAAAACAGCATTTGTAAAGTTTCCTCCGAGCATAAATTGCACGGACGGCGTCCTCCCGTGTAAGAATTGGCTCTGGACAGTAATCTCCAAGTGAGATCATAGGTGATGTTGTTGTCCTTGAGGTCCCATATGTGGCCCGAAAGTGTAGTGGCGTGACGCCGGGCCGGGTTTCGGAAGGTATGTCTACGTTGGTATAGCCGGGTCTTGAAGTCACATGCGGTAAGTCCTATATAGGCTTTGTTGGAGGTATCCGTCCTCACGTTGCACTGGTAGATCACATTACGGTCTCTGCATCTATTGTCGAGTGGGCAAATAGATCTATCCGGGCAGTTACACCTCCTGGTCGGTTCTCCACTGCTATTTAGGTTATTTCTGCCATCGGGGTTGAGTTTTTTGTTGTTAGATATATATATATACATACATATACATACATATATATATATATATATATATATACATACATATATATATATATATACATACATATATATATATATATATATACATATATATATATATATATATATACATATATATATATATATATATATATACATACATATATATATATATATATATACATACATATATATATATATATATATACATATATATATATATATATACATATATATATATATATATATATATATATATACATACATATATATATATATATATACATATATATATATATACATATATATATACATATATATATATATACATATATATATATATACATATATATATATACATATATATATACATATATATATACATATATATATATACATATATATATATATATACATATATATATATATACATATATATATATATATATATATACTTATATATACATATACATATATATATATATATATATATACTTATATATACATATACATATATATATATATATATATACTTATATATACATATACATATATATATATATATATATACATATATATACATATACATATATATATATATACATATATATATATATATACATATACATATATATATATATACATATATATATATATACATATACATATATATATATATACATCCAGAATATACATATATATATATATATATACTCATATTTATATATATACGCTTCTCACTCACACACAAGAAAAACAAAAAACAAAAATAAATTTAAAAAAAATATATATATATTGAAATACTTAACTAAAACACACACACACGAACTTGTGAGTACATTTTCCTTTAACTACAAATTATTATTATATACTTTCGTCTTTTCATTAACTTAATTAATTTCAAATAACCAGAATATACATATATATATATATATATACTCATATTTATATATATACGCTTCTCACTCACACACAAGAAAAACAAAAAACAAAAATAAATCAAAAATAAATTTTAAAAAAATATATATATATATTGAAATACTTAACTAAAACACACACACACTCAAAACTAGAATGGCTAACCAGCAAAAATCCAAACAGAACTGGTCTGATAATGAAATCGACATTCTAATAAACACATGGCATTGCCTTTCCCAAACAGAAGATATAGATGCTTCATCTCTGAACGACATTGCTAAACGTACAGTTCAATTTTTGAAAACTCGATCTGAACAACAGATTCAAAATAAATTAAAGCAAATCGAAATTGCTTTTAAATTAATCAATAAACATTTGGATAAACTACGGTGTGTTTTCTCTTCGAATGCTGTCCAGCAGCAGCAACAACAACAACAGCAGCTACAACAGCAACAACAACAGCAGCTACAACAGCAACAACAACAACAGCTACAACAACAACATCAACAACAGCTACAACAACAACATCAACAACAGCAACAACAACAGTGTGAACCACTCCTTGATTCATCAACAATGGCCGATCTACTAAATGAAACTATTGACCCCCCAGTAGCCTCTGTCTCACAGCATGAAACGCCACATCCTTTCTCTGGCCCAGCAGTCCAATCATCACCACTGCCAACATCTCTGCCTACTACTACTACTACTACTACAACATTTTTGTCTACTGCTATGTCAAGGAATTTACCTTCTAATACCAGAACAAGAACTCTCCCTCCCACAGTCCACAAAGGTCGTCAAATCCTACCCAAACCATCATCTACACCTCTCACAACACCCACACCCATATACCCACCCACTCGAAACCCCATCATTTGCCGCTACTCTCTACGCTATAGAATATGTACGGATAGTGGCTGCAAATTCACCCATTTACCTAGGACAAAACGATCTATCCCCACAAACAGCCACCACCATAATACATACTCTAATTTAACACCAACACAACCACCAATAACTCAAACAAGGAATCCACAAATCTGCCGTTTTTCCCTGCGAGACAGATTGTGTTTAGACCGGGATTGTCCCTTTACCCATCTCCCGGGGACCCGTCGGATAAATGAAAATAAAATTAAAAATAAAAGCAAAAACAAAAACCATAACCTACATAAAAATAACCACTACCACAGTCACCAACAGTCTTCTAAACAGGAAACTTCTTCCTCTTTTTTAGCCATAATGAATCTGGCAAAAGAACTGGAAAAAAACATTCGAGCTATCACCCAGCACCACCCTCCACTATCACCCCACTGCACAAACTCCCATTGCTGCCATTAACAAACAAACAAATTAACAACACACCAAAACAATTAAAACCATCCACTCTCGCCTCTACATTTTTGCTTAACGCCCAAGGCATCAGCCCTTCCACCAATACTCAAAAATGGAAGATCAAATTCCTGGAGGACTGGATTGATGTCCATCCAAACCACATCCCTTTCTTCGTCCTCACTGAAACCCATCTCAGTAACCTCCACTTGGAAGCCGAGGTGAAAGTGAAAAATTTCAAAGCCATCCGTGCTGATCGCACTGGCAGAAGAAAGGGCGGAACTGCCATTTATGTCCATAATTCTTTCTCAACAGAGGCTATGAACATATTCACTAATGGATACTGTGAGGCAGTCACTGTATTCAGTCAAACCAACAACCTATTAGTAGTTGGGCTCTATAGGCCACCCCAAACGCCTGTACCATGCTTCAAGGAATGCCTCAACAGCATAAAGTGTTTCATCCAAGAGTGTCACCCTGACAACATCTTAATGATGGGGGACTTCAACCTCCCCGGAGTTGACTGGTCCACAAACACCCTGCCACCAGGTTCTTCTGCCTCAACCTCTGACAGGGAAGCTGTGGAATCGCTTCTTGACTTCATGGATGATTTCTTCCTATCCCAACTAGTGCTCGAACCAACGAGGTGCCACAAAAACGTCCTAGACTTAATTTTCAGCAATCACACTGACAATATCCACAATATTGCAGTGGAGAAAACTCTACTCTCTGATCATGACATGGTTCTCTGTGATCTGAGATTCCACCGTCCAATATACAAACCCAATGTCATTTCTCCTGTCCATCCGTTTGACGCTATGGATTTCCACAATGCAAACTGGGAAGCGATCAGTCATGATCTTGCACATGTCGACTGGTCCTTCACGCACACTCATACACCCACTAACATCAAAAAGTCCTGGCAGACATTTGTGGACACTGTTACAAACATATGTGCTAAACACACCCCATTAAGAACTATAAACAAATCTAAGAGCAGAATCCCTAGAAATAGAAAAACGCTCATCAGAAAAATTAAGAGAACGAACAAAAAAATCAACAATCTGAAATACTGTCAGCAGCAACACATCAACTTGACTGCCATTTCATCACTAGAGATTAAAAAACATAACCTCCAAAACAACATAATGTCCCTCATCAACAATCAGAGAAGAGCTGAAGAGGCCTGGGCCATTGAGAAGATCAAAC
This sequence comes from Eledone cirrhosa, assembly GCA_964016885.1. NCBI lineage: Eukaryota > Metazoa > Mollusca > Cephalopoda > Octopoda > Eledonidae > Eledone > Eledone cirrhosa. The sequence goes on along the minus strand of CAXHJY010000644.1, from coordinate 83,702 downwards.
TCAATCCCAAAGTGTTCTTTTCATTTGCAAAAAAACACAAAATCACTGGCTCTACTGTTGGCCCTCTAATTGATGAAAATGGCACTCTTCAAGACAATGCTAAAACCATGGGTGAGATACTGCAGAAACAATACTGCTCTGTTTTCAGCAATCCTGATATGGCCGATCTGGGCTGTATCGGCGATGTTACTCCCCATTACACCTTATCGGACATAACGTTTGGCGCCCCTGATGTCTTGGCGGCAATAAAGGAAATCAAGCATAATTCAGCAGTAGGTCCCGATAGGTTCCCTGCTTGTGTCTTGAAGGCGTGTCAACACCAACTTGCTTCTCCTCTTGCCAATCTGTGGCGGAACTCACTGGATGCTGGATATGTGCCAGAAAACCTTCTATCCCAGTCTGTTGTCCCAGTTTTCAAAAAGGGAAACAAATCCCTTGCCGTGAATTACCGTCCAATCTCACTCACCTCTCATATCATTAAGGTATTTGAGCGAGTGGTGAGATCGCGAATGACCCACTTCCTTGAGAGTAACAATATGCTGAACTCCAACCAGCATGGATTCCGTAATGGAAGGGATTGCCTGACGCAACTACTGCATCACTTTGATGACATTTTGAGAGCCTTGGGAGAGGGTTCCAACACTGATGTTATCTACCTTGATTTCAGCAAGGCCTTTGACAGGGTTGATCATAACATTCTACTGAGAAAGCTGTCCAATATTGGTGTCACTGGAAAGCTGCTGCAGTGGATCAAGAGCTTCCTGTCAAACAGAACCCAACATGTTGTAGTTGAGGGAGTCAAATCAAGCCCAGCCAAAGTCAGTAGTGGAGTCCCACAAGGCACTGTGTTGGGCCCACTTCTCTTCATCATCTATATTAATGACATCACTGACATCATCAAACACAGCAACATTAAAATTTTCGCTGATGATTCCAAGCTCCAAAAGGTCATCAATGGCGTGGATGACCGGATAAGCCTTCAGTCAGACCTACTGGCTGTTACCCAATGGGCAGAAAAGAACAACATGTTACTGAACGAAGACAAATTCGAACTGATCCACTTTGGAAAAGAGGATGCTCTGAAACTCCCGTACTCCCTTCCCTCCGGGGAAACTCTCGTGGCATCTAACAACATCAGAGACTTGGGAGTAACCGTGGACAGCAACATAAGCTGGACCACGCATATAAGCAGCAAAGTTGAC
>CAXHJY010000644.1:55000-67500 GCA_964016885.1 Eledone cirrhosa | reverse complement strand
ATGCGATCAGTGGAACTTCCACTCTCGAGTTTTATAGAGGATTAGTGGTGGGCAAGTGCGATGACGCACTCGGAGAAGCTTTGGGCCTCGACGAAGTCGAACTGACCAGTCTGTACCGGAGGACTTTTGAGCCGGGGACGATGGACAATTTCCAGAAATCCCTCGCTTGGCAGTGCTACCGGGGGCACTGCCGGTTCGGGATAAACTCTACAGGCACGGAAGTGCTGTCAGACGGACCTGCCCAAGATGCGCACAGAACGACGAAACCGTTCTGCACGCACTTGTCCAATGTCCGTGCATTACTGACTTGTGGAGTTATGTCGAACAGCTACTGTCGCGTGTGGAACGAATCCGGTTATCGGCCGAGTCCATAGTGAAGATCGAGCCGCCGACTTCCTTAGGTCAGGAAGAGCAGGACATTTTCCTCTGTCTGGTGGCAGTTGCGAAAGAGATTATATGGTGGACCAGGTTGAAAGGACTAAAGACAGACACTTTTCTCTTCGGCCAATCCCTCATCAACTTCTTCAAGTTTCACCTGGAAAGGAGGGTGAGGGTGGAGAGAGAAGTGCTGCCCCCCAGTACATTTGCTAAAAGGTGGGTGAATGTGGCGAGAATGGCTCGTGTGAATGGGCCTACTCTAACCATGCGCCTATAGGCTAGCTAACTTGAGGAGAGGGGTGCTCTCCTGGGTGCCCTAGAAGCGCAGGGTGGTTCAGGATTGGTGGGGTACCCGAATCACCCCAGGGTCGTCCACCCCCTATCGGGGAATTTATTTTGTTATATTTTGCATAGTTTATTTTATATTTTTATATTTTCATTGTTAAATTAGTTTTGCCATTGTGCACTTTTACTCGACCTTATTGTGAACCCCCACTGTCCCTGTCTTTGTATTGTCCCCTACATGTCGGCCCTTGTGGCTAATAAATGAAATCATTATTATTATTACCGTTGTTATTCCTTGAATCTCAGTCATTGATGTTGGTTAACTGGAAAGTCCGTTGGAATGAATATCAAGCCACTACCTGCAGCCTCAGATATTCAGGACGTATCGGAGGGTTCTTGCTGTTCCAAGCAAGCATGCCTTTTGAAGCGTTCCAAAAAGCGTGACGGGGCCGATTTTCTTTAACCATCCCTGGAAACTTTTGGAGATAGTCCCCAGTGCGCCTATGACAATCGGGATCACTTTGACTTCATGGCAGTTCCAAATCCTTTTCACCTCCCACTTTAGGTCCTGGTATCGGTTAATTTTCTCCCTCTCCTTCTCTTGCACTCTCGTGTCGAAAGGGCAGGCCACATCCACAATCAGACACGATCTTTTTTCTTTGTCCACAACAACCAGGTCAGGTCTATTGTGTTCCAGTTTTTTGTCCGTCTGTATCCTAAAATCCCACAGCACCTTCACCTGATGGTTCTCCATCACCGCCTCTGGCCTATGCTCATACCATTTCTCAGAGTGTGGTAAATTGTTTACTTTGCACAGGTGCCAGTGGATCACCCTGCCCATCACATCGTGTCTCCAGCCCTTATAGTGGGTCTGGGCTAGGTGTTTACACTCGGACACAATGTGAGCCACAGTCTCCTCTCTCTCTCCACAGATCCTGCACAGTGGGCTAGCCTCCTCCTTGTAAATATGGTGCTTCAACCACTTCGTTTTGAGGGCCTGCTCCTGCGCAGCCATTAGCATTCCTTCTGTAGCCTTTTTGAGGTCTCCTCTTCTCAACCAGTTCAATGTCTGTGTATCTCTAAATTCAGTTTTCTCAAAGAAGGTACTATGAAGGGATTTTCCCTTAAGGCTGCTCTTCCTCCTTGATGTTATTTCCTCCTTGGACATCCCCTGGCCTACTGTCCCCTCCTTCAGTACAGTTCTGAGCATTGGCTCCTTACTATAGGTCACGTATTTGTATAGGTTGTTTTTCTCCATCTGAACACAGTCCTCTATGCTGATAAGACCTCTTCCACCCTCAGATCTCCTTAGGTAGAGTCTATCGACATCACTCCTCTTGTGGAACATGTTGTAGATAGTCAATAGCTTCCTAGTCTTCCTATCCATTTCTTTTTGTTCAGCAACATTCCATCTCAGAATTCCCGCACTGTACCTAATAATAGACACAGCTCGGGAATTTACTGCGCTTATGGCATTTCTGCTGTTCAGATGTGACTTCAATACGCTCCTTACTCTCCGAGTGTATTCAGTTCTTAACAATTCCTTCATTTTTTTGTTCTTTATGCCATCAGCCTCCAGAACGCCAAATACTTGTATCCTTCCTCAGAGTCAATTTCCTTTATCATCTCACCTGTTGGTATCTGGATCCCGTTACTTCTGCTCAACCTACCCCTCTTCATCACAATGACTCCACGTTTACTAATACCAAACTGCATACATATATCACTGCTGAAAATACGGACAGTGTCAACAAGCACATCCAACTCCTTCTCACTTTTCCCGAAGAGCTTAAGATCGTCCATGAAGAGGAGGTGATTGATGGTAAGCTCTCCCTTTCCCAACTTGTATCCTGCTCTCACTTTTCGCAGCATAATGGTCAAGGGCATCAGGGCAAGGACAAACAACAGAGGGGACAGGCTATCTCCCTGGAAGATACCTCTCTTGATCTTCACGCTTCCCAAGGATACTCCAGTTGATGTCAACTCTGTCTCCCAGGACCCCATACTCCTGCCCAGCAACTGTCTGATGTTATCTGCCACCCTGAAGATCTCCAGGCTTTTGGTGATCCAAGAATGAGGCACCATGTCAAATGCCTTTCTGTAGTCTATCCATCCCATGGCAAGATCAGTGTGTCTCCTCCTGCAATTCCCCATTACCATCTTATCAATAAGTAACTGGTCCTTTGTACCACGTGACTTCTTTCGGCATCCTTTCTGTTCGTCCGGTAACAAGTTGTTTGTGTGGAGGTGATGGTAGATTTCCTCAGACACAATGCTCGTCAACAGTTTCCACATTACGGACAGACATGTGATAGGTCTATAGTTGGTAACATCATTACCCTTGATTCGGTCTTTCATTATCAGAACTGTGGTACCTTTTGTCAACCACTCTGGCACCTCACCCGACACCAAGCAGTCATTGAACATGGCCGTCAGCTTCGGGTGGAGGGATGTTAAATTTTTAATCCAATACCCCTGCACACCATCTGGGCCTGTTGATTTCCAGTTGGTTAGTTTTTTGGCCTGCCCCTTAAGAGTTTCAACTGTGATACTCAAATCAGTTTGTTGGTGTGCCTGCTCACCGATCTCCCTCTGTACTGTCTCAATCCACCCTGCCTGGACATTATGTCTAACATCCTGCTCCCATATTCCTCTCCAGAATGTTTTAGTTTGCTCCGCCCCAGGGATCAAGTCGTTGCCTCTTTCTTTCCCCTCAAACTGTCCAAACAGCATCTTCTGGTTGTTGTCGAACATGCGGTTCTGTTTATACTGACTGACTCTGTTCTCGTATCGCCTGATTTTTGCACTCTTTGCTACAATGCGTTGCTTCAGTTCCTCTATGATAATATTTAGCTTTTTTTTCCTCCTAGTTTTGTACTTTATTTCCAGTCTATTTTTAGTGCCTATGTTTTTTAGTGTCCCATTCAGTAGTGACTCAAGCTTTCCTATGTCATTTCTCATTTCCCCGATTTGACCACTCAGTCGTTTCTTCCACCACGGCTCTGCTCTTTCTTGTCTGTTGTTTCCTCTCGCTTTTATACCAAGTAGTTTCCTCACCGTATTTGCTGTTGCTTTGAGGATATTGTTGCACTGGTGAAGGCTCCTCGCCTCAAGGTATGGGATGACTTTGTTTACCTTAGCTGTTGTTTCTTTTAACTTTTTCCTGTCTACAAATCTTAGGTTCATAGGTCTCCCACTATCATTGTTCAATTCATCTACCACTAAATTTAGGATGTCAACCGAATCTCGTCCTAGCCCGTCAGCATTCATCTCCTCAGTGGCCGTATCTCTGTTCCAGGTATTATTTATCTCAGTATTCAGATCATTGTCTGCTTCGGGTGGTTCCTCCGTTCTCAGGACCTCTTCACCTTCATTTCCCACTGGCTCGCTTGTCTGGCATACTACACCCGCCATCTCCAAGCCATTCTCTCTGCTCAGTTCCTCCAGTTCCAGCTCGCTTATCCACCCATTAGTTCTTATTACCCGAGCCTGCCCGGCCAATTTTTGTTCATCTAATTTAAATAGACCAATCTCGTTCCAGATGTTATGCATCCGTCTCCTGTAGCCCCTCTCCTTGGGGTCACTTTTCAGGTAACATTGCATAACAGTTCTATTCAATTCTTTACTCCAGTTGGTTCTGGCCCCTTTCCTTCTTCTTCCTCCAACATCAGCAGTATTTGGTTGACAGTCAGGTTCCTGCTGCTGAGCCAGGGGGCACCTGTTGGGTGAGAGTCTGTCACATGACGTTCTAGTCTCCATTTCACCGTTATTCGAACTGTTTATGTTCGATATTTAAACACTCTTATCGAGGATTGGCGAATGTATGGTTACATAGCCATCTGTGGATTCGCCGTTCCACTTGGCCCTTGTGTGGCATTATCACCACGCTGTATACGAACACACATAAACAAACAAACACACAGGAATTTTGTGGAGAATATACATGTCGGCCCTTGTGGCTAATAAATGAAATCATTATTATTATTATTATTGTTATTGTTATTCCTTGAATCTCAGTCATTGATGTTGGTTAACTGGAAAGTCCGTTGGATTGAATATCAAGCCACTACCTGCAGCCTCAGATATTCAGGACGTATCGGAGGGTTCTTGCCGTTCCAAGCAAGCATGCCTTTTGAAGCGTTCCAAAAAGCGTGAAGGGGCCGATTTTCTTTAACCATCCCTGGAAACCTTTGGAGATAGTCCCCAGTGCGCCTATGACAATCGGGATCACTTTGACTTCATGGCAGTTCCAAATCCTTTTCACCTCCCACTTTAGGTCCTGGTATCGGTTAATTTTCTCCCTCTCCTTCTCTTGCACTCTCGTGTCGAACGGGCAGGCCACATCCACAATCAGGCACGATCTTTTTTCTTTGTCCACAACCACCAGGTCAGGTCTATTGTGTTCCAGTTTTTTGTCCGTCTGTATCCTAAAATCACACAGCACCTTCACCTGACTGTTCTCCATCACCGCCTCTGGCCTATGCTCATACCATTTCTCAGAATGTGGTAGATTGTTTACTTTGCACAGGTGCCAGTGGATCACCCTGCCCATCACATCGTGTCTCCAGCCCTTATAGTGGGTCTGGGCTAGGTGTTTACACTCGGACACAATGTGAGCCACAGTCTCCTCTCTCTCTCCACAGATCCTGCACAGTGGGCTAGCCTCCTCCTTGTAGATATGGTGCTTCAACCACTTCGTTTTGAGGGCCTGCTCCTGCGCAGCCATTAGCATTCCTTCTGTAGCCTTTTTGAGGTCTCCTCTTCTCAACCAGTTCCATGTCTGTGGATCTCTAAATTCAGTTTTCTCAAAGAAGGTACTATGAAGGGATTTTCCCTTAAGGCTGCTCTTCCTCCTTGATGTTATTTCCTCCTTGGGTATCCCCTGGCCTACTGTCCCCTCCTTCAGTACAGCTCTGAGCATTGGCTCCTTACTATAGGTCACGTATTTGTATAGGTTGTTTTTCTCCATCTGAACACAGTCCTCTATGCTGATAAGACCTCTTCCACCCTCAGATCTCCTTAGGTAGAGTCTATCGACATCACTCCTCTTGTGGAACATGTTGTAGATAGTCAATAGCTTCCTAGTCTTCCTATCCATTTCTTTTTGTTCAGCAACATTCCATCTCAGAATTCCCGCACTGTACCTAATAATAGACACAGCTCGGGAATTTACTGCGCTTATGGCATTTCTGCTGTTCAGATGTGACTTCAATACGCTCCTTACTCTCCGAATGTATTCAGTTCTTAACAATTCCTTCATTTTTTTGTTCTTTATGCCATCAGCCTCCAGAACGCCCAAATACTTGTATCCTTCCTCAGAGTCAATTTCCTTTATCATCTCACCTGTTGGTATCTGGATCCCGTTACTTCTGCTCAACCTACCCCTCCTCATCACAATGACTCCACATTTACCAATACCAAACTGCATACATATATCACTGCTGAAAATACGGACAGTGTCAACAAACACATCCAACTCCTTCTCACTTTTCCCGAAGAGCTTAAGATCGTCCATGAAGAGGAGGTGATTGATGGTAAGCTCTCCCCTTCCCAACTTGTATCCTGCTCTCACTTTTCGCAGCATAATGGTCAAGGGCATCAGGGCAAGGACAAACAACAGAGGGGACAGGCTATCTCCCTGGAAGATACCTCTCTTGATCTTCACGCTTCCCAAGGATACTCCAGTTGATGTCAACTCTGTCTCCCAGGACCCCATACTCCTGCCCAGCAACTGTCTGATGTTATCTGCCACCCTGAAGATCTCCAGGCTTTTGGTGATCCAGGAATGAGGCACCATGTCAAATGCCTTTCTGTAGTCTATCCATCCCATGGCAAGATCAGTGTGTCTCCTCCTGCAATTCCCCATTACCATCTTATCAATAAGCAACTGGTCCTTTGTACCACGTGACTTCTTTCGGCATCCTTTCTGTTCGTCCGGCAACAAGTTGTTTGTGTGGAGGTGATGGTAGATTTCCTCAGACACAATGCTCGTCAACAGTTTCCACATTACGGGCAGACATGTGATAGGTCTATAGTTGGTAACATCATTACCCTTGATTCGGTCTTTCATTATCAGAACTGTGGTACCTTTTGTCAACCACTCTGGCACCTCACCCGACACCAAGCAGTCATTGAACATGGCCGTCAGCTTCGGGTGGAGGGATGTTAAATGTTTAATCCAATACCCCTGCACACCATCTGGGCCTGGTGATTTCCAGTTGGTTAGTTTTTTGGCTTGCCCCTTAAGAGTTTCAACTGTGATACTCAAATCAGTCTGTTGCTGTGCCTGCTCACCGATCTCCCTCTGTACTGTCTCAATCCACCCTGCCTGGGCATTGTGTCTAACATCCTGCTCCCATATTCCTCTCCAGAATGTTTTAGCTTGTTCCGCCCCAGGGATCAAGTCGTTGCCTCTTTCTTTCCCCTCAAGCTGTCCAAACAGCATCTTCTGGTTGTTGTCGAACATGCGGTTCTGTTTATACTGACTGACTCTGTTCTCGTATCGCCTGATTTTGGCACTCTTTGCTACAATGCGTTGCTTCAATTCCTCTATGATAATATTTAGCTTTTTACTCCTAGTTTTGTATTTTATTTCCAGTCTATTTTTAGTGCCTATGTTTTTTAGTGTCCCATTCAGTAGTGACTCAAGCTTTCCTATGTCATTTCTCATTTCCCCGATTTGCCCACTCAGTCGCTTCTTCCACCACGGCTCTGCTCTTTCTTGTCTGTTGTTTCCTCTCGCTTTTATACCAAGTAGTTTCCTCACCGTATTTGCTGTTGCTTTGAGGATATTGTTGCACTGGTGAAGACTCCTCGCCTCAAGGTATGGGATGACTTTGTTTACCTTAGCTGTTGTTTCTTTTAACTTTTTCCTGTCTACAAATCTTAGGTTCATAGGTCTACCACTATCATTGTTCAACTCATCTACCACTAAATTTAGGATGTCAACCGAATCTTGTCCTAGCCCGTCAGCATTCATCTCCTCAGTGGCCGTATCTCTGTTCCAGGTATTATTTATCTCAGTATTCAGATCATTGTCTGCTTCGGGTGGTTCCTCCATTCTCAGGACCTCCTCACCTTCATTTCCCGCCGGCTCGCTTGTCTGGCATACTACACCCGCCATCTCCAAGCCATTCTCTCTGCTCAGTTCCTCCAGTTCCAGCTCGCTTATCCACCCATTAGTTCTTATTACCCGAGCCTGCCCGGCCAATTTTTGTTCATCTAATTTAAATAAACCAATCTCGTTCCAGATGTTATGCATCCGTCTCCTGTAGCCCCTCTCCTTGGGGTTACTTTTCAGGTAGCATTGCATAACAGTTCTATTCAATTCTTTCGTCCAGTTGGTTCTGGCCCCTTTCCTTCTTCTTCTTCCTCCAACATCAGCAGTATTTGGTTGACAGTCAGGTTTCTGCTGCTGAGCCAGGGGGCACCTGTTGGGTGAGAGTCTGTCACATGACGTTCTAGTCTCCATTTCACCGTTATTCGAACTGTTTATGTTCGATATTTAAACACTCTTATCGAGGATTGGCGAATGTATGTTTACATAGCCATCTGTGGATCCGCCATCCCACTTGGCCCTTGTGTGGCATTATCACCACGCTGTATACGGACACACATAAACAAACAAACACACGGGCAGAAAGGGCCCCAAAAATGAATAAGCATAAGTTTCATTGTAATGTAGTATTCGAATGTCTGACTTAGTTTTTGTTTTTTAAGTTTTACTTTTTCCCCCCTCTTCTCTGTCCGTCCGCCTGCTTCTCTCTTCATTCTTATTTTCTTTACGTTTTTGGGGTTTCTTTTTTTGTTTTTGTTTTTCTCTGTTTTTCTCGTTTTTTACTGTTGTTGCTGTGCTGCTTTTGTTGTTTGTTTTTTCTTTTTTCTTTTGAGTCTATCTATATATTTTGATGCCTTCCTCTTTGTTAGTAGTAGGAATTCTATAATGTGGAAGTGGTAGCCAGCAGAGACTGGCGGCGTTGGCGATACTGAGACAGTGGTGGTGGTGATGTCGATACCGAGGCAGTGGTGGCGGTGATGCGACCGTATTACTGTAGTGATGGTGCTGTAGCGGTGGCAGCAGCAGTGAAGGAGTCAGGGGGTGGTGGCGGCGGTGATGGGATAGTGGTGGTAATGATGGCCGTAGTGAGCGGTGGCGGTGAAGGTGAAAATGCTGTTGTGTTTAGTGTATACAGATGATGGGGTGGGTGGTGTATCTAGTTTCTGGTGTTGGTGAGTTTAGCTGTCCTATATAGTGTAGCCAGAGGAGAGGAGGGGGGGGGGTTCTTCTTCTTCCATTTATAGCCATTTTTTTTTGGATATACAGTGTACAATACAAAGTTGAATATTTGAATATTTGAGCCTTATAACAATATATTTTGGGTCCGAATTTTTTTGGGGCTCAAGCCGGGTGCTTTACGTAGCATTTGTACTAAGAGTTGTTATTTCACAAATGATTTAAATATGTTAAAAATTCAAAACTTACGGGAGCGATTTCATGACCTCCGTCACCTCGTGCGTCTTCTTCTTATTATTATTATTATTATTATTATTATTATTATTATTATTATTATTATTATCACTATTATTATTACTTTTTTTTTTTTTCCAATTCAGTGATGTTCCAGAACAATATAAAAGAGATAATTGGCAATTTAGGTTCTGGAACAAAAAATATCATTGGCAATAAGGGCAGGGGCCCCAGGTTATCACAGCCTGGGCCCGCTCGTCATCGTGCCATTGTAATAGAGCCAAACAAGGCATTTAGTCTTGGCTGCTGGAACGTACGGACGCTGCTTGACAGAGATTCCTTGGGGCGTCCTGAACGAAGGACCGCTCTTGTTGCAAAAGAGCTTCGACGTTACGATCTTGACATCGTGGCTTTATCTGAGACGAGGCTAGCTGGAGATGGTCATCTTACGGAATTTTGTGGAGAATATACATTCTTCTGGAAAGGAAGAGATGAAGGAACCAGAAGAGAGGCTGGGGTAGGATTTGCTGTTAAGCCTGTGCTTGTGAACAAATTAGAAGAATTCCCAGTAGGGATTAGTGAGCGTCTTATGTCCATGAGAGTTCCGCTGGACAAGGGAAGATATGCTACCCTGGTGAGTGTGTATGCTCCAACTATGAGTTCTGTCGATGAGGAAAAGGTGTCCTTTTACCATGCCTTGAAAGGTTTTTTAAGAAATATCCCTCAGGCAGACAAAGTCATCGTGCTTGGTGACTTTAATGCTAGATTGGGTAGGGATTTTAACACATGGAATGTAATCGGAAGGCATGGGGTGGGAAAGTGTAACAGCAATGGTATGCTCCTGCTGCAGATGTGTGAGGAGTTGGATCTGTGTGTTACCAACACCATGTTCCAACAAAAGAACAAATTCAAGACCACATGGATGCATCCTGCATCGAAGGAATGGCATCTTTTGGACTACGTCCTAGTCAGGATGCGTGACAGACAGGATGTGCAGTGTGTTCGTGTTCTTCGTGGAGCTGAGTGCTGGACGGACCACCGCCTGGTACGCGCAAAAGTGAAACTAATCACTAAACGTAAAATCCGGGCTCCTGGTGTTGCCCTGCCCAAAAGATTGAATGCTGCTCGTCTTAAGGATAAAAATGTGAAGAGGACATTGGAAGAAGAGATGCAGGCTGCAGATCTTGGTGAGGATTGGCCGACCCTTAAAAAGTCGGTTTATGATGTAGGCAGGCGTGTTCTGGGATTGGCGCAGAGGAAACATCAGGACTGGTTTGATGAGAATGACGTACATATAGAAGACTTGTTGGCTGATAAGAGGCGTGCTCTGTCACGCTACTTGACGGCAAAACCACAGGAGAGGAATACGTTGCATGAGGAGCTCAGGGATGTAAAATCACGTGTTAGGCGGAGTCTTTCTCAGATGAAGGATCAGTGGTGGAGTGAGAAGGCTGGTGAGATACAAACTGCGTCTGATTCCAATAACACAAAGCTGTTGTACAGTCTCTTGCGTGATGTTTATGGACCGTCTTCTTCTCTGGTGACACCGCTTCGCAGCAAGGATGGCAAAGAACTTCTTCGTGACTCACAAGGAATTCTACGAAGGTGGCGAGAGCACTTTGATGATCTTTTGAATCAGCCGTCTGTCGTCAGTGAAGATTTCCTCAATCTCATTCCAGAAAATCCTGTGAAAGTAGCTCTCGCAGAACCTCCGACGCTTGTGGAGGTTGCAGTGGCTATTTCGAAGCTGAACAGTGGAAGATCTCCAAGTATGGATGGCATACATGCTGAGCTCCTACAATATGGTGGTGAGATACTCCTGCAACATCTTCACTCTTTGTTTGGCAGGATATGGGCTAATGAATCCGTACCTGAGGACTGGAGAGATGCAGTAATGGTGGTCTTGTACAAGGGAAAGGGTAACAGGAACGATTGTGGGAACTACAGAGGTATATCATTGCTTTCTGTCGTAGGGAAAGTTTTATGTAGGGTGCTTCTGGACCGTCTGCTGACACACATTGCAGATTGTGTTCTTCCTGAAAGTCAATCTGGTTTTCGTGCTGGACGCGGCACTACTGATATGATCTTCTCAGCTAGACAGCTCCAGGAGAAGTGCATGGAACAAGGCTTGGATCTGTATCAGGTTTTTGTCGATCTGACAAAAGCTTTCGATACTGTTAACAGAGATGCATTATGGAAGGTTCTCCAGAAACTTGGTTGCCCTGATAAGTTCCTTGCTTTAGTTAAGTCTTTCCATGACGACATGAAGGCTTGGGTTAATGTCGGGGGTAACATGTCGGAGCCTATCTCAGTAAAAAATGGAGTGAAACGGGGATATTCCAGCACCGACCCTGTTTGCCATATACTTTGCATTGGTTTTCTGTATTGCATTCAGGAATTGCGAGCATGGTGTTTACATCCGATATCGAACCTCAGGCAGCATATTTAACATCAGGCGCTTTGCTGCGAAGACAAAAGTATTTACATCAATCATAAGAGACCTCTTGTATGCAGATGATTGCGATCTTGTAGCGCACACAGAGAGTGATATGCAGCACATTTTGAATGCATTTTCTGACGCTTGCACTGCCCTGGGTCTGACTGTCAGTCTCAAGAAAACCGTCATGTACCAACCTGCCCCTGGTAAGCAGTACACTGAACCAAACATCTATGTGTATGGCAAACGACTTGGAGTGGTTGATCAGTTTGTCTACCTGGGAAGCACTGTCAATCGATACAGCAACCTTGACAGTGAAATCTCACTTAGGATTAGGAAAGCAAGTGATGCTTTCGGAAAGCTAGAAAGGCGACTCTGGGGTCGGCGAGACATATGCAGGAGGACAAAGGTAAAGGTGTACAGGGCATGTGTGCTCTCTTGTCTTCTTTATGCCTGCGAGACCTGGGTCACATATCGACACCACCTTAAGCAATTGGAGCGTTTCCATCAGATGTGTCTCAGACGGATCCATGGCGTTCACTGGAGTGACCACATCAGTGATGTCGAGATTTTGGAAAGTTCTATGTGTGACAGCATAGAAGCTCTTGTGCTTAAGCAACGACTCCGTTGGAGTGGTCACCTTGCCAGGATGAAGGATTCTAGAATACCAAAACAACTCTTTTATGGAGAGTTGGTTAAAGGAAAACGACCGCCACATAAACCAAAAAAGAGGTATAAGGATTCCTTGAAAACCTCTCTGAAAGACGCTAACATCTCTGCTGATACATGGGAGAATATTGCTGCTGATCGTAATAAATGGAGAAAGATTGTATATGAGGGAAAAGTTGCCTTTGAGGCATCTCGAATCGCATACGAGAAAGTAAAGCGGGATGTGGGGAAGGGCATTGCTGTTGCACTTCCAGCCGGCGAGGG
>CAXHJY010000644.1:40000-50000 GCA_964016885.1 Eledone cirrhosa | reverse complement strand
AATTGTAATACGTGACGTATTCTATTCTATAGCGATTAGGTCTTCAAAATGTTTATTATAAACATACAGAATATTTTCGAATATTCTATGTCTATATTCACATATATATCGCTATTTCAGAGCATTTATTCCAATTTCTAATTTCTGCCGGACCGGCAACCGCTCTTTCAAACCAGTTCCTGTACACAGCTAAGTATTCTATAAGTCTCTAGCTGTGTCATTCTCGATAAAAGCACTGGATATGTAGTCCTGATGATTTCTAACAAGAATGAAACGCGTAGATTACTTCCCTTGCTTTTATCGAGAATCTAATTGTAATACGTGACGTATTCTATTCTATAGCGATTAGGTCTTCAAAATGTTTATTATAAACATACAGAATATTTTCGAATATTCTATGTCTATATTCACATATATATCGCTATTTCAGAGCATTTATTCCAATTTCTAATTTCTGCCGGACCGGCAACCGCTCTTTCAAACCAGTTCCTGTACACAGCTAAGTATTCTATAAGTCTCTAGCTGTGTCATTCTCGATAAAAGCACTGGATATGTAGTCCTGATGATTTCTAACAAGAATGAAACGCGTAGATTACTTCCCTTGCTTTTATCGAGAATCTAATTGTAATACGTGACGTATTCTATTCTATAGCGATTAGGTCTTCAAAATGTTTATTATAAACATACAGAATATTTTCGAATATTCTATGTCTATATTCACATATATATCGCTATTTCAGAGCATTTATTCCAATTTCTAATTTCTGCCGGACCGGCAACCGCTCTTTCAAACCAGTTCCTGTACACAGCTAAGTATTCTATAAGTCTCTAGCTGTGTCATTCTCGATAAAAGCACTGGATATGTAGTCCTGATGATTTCTAACAAGAATGAAACGCGTAGATTACTTCCCTTGCTTTTATCGAGAATCTAATTGTAATACGTGACGTATTCTATTCTATAGCGATTAGGTCTTCAAAATGTTTATTATAAACATACAGAATATTTTCGAATATTCTATGTCTATATTCACATATATATATGTATGTGTATATATATATATATATGTATGTGTATATATATATATGTATGTGTATATATATATATATGTATGTGTATATATATATGTATGTGTATATATATATATATGTATGTGTATATATATATATGTATGTGTATATATATATATGTATGTGTATATATATGTATGTATATATATATGTATGTATATATATATATGTATGTATGTGTATATATATGTATGTGTATATATATATGTATGTATGTGTATATATATATATGTATGTGTATGTATATATATATGTGTATATATATATATTTGTACGTGTATATATGTGTATATATATATATATATATGTATGTGTATATATGTGTATATATATATATATGTATGTGTATATATGTGTATATATATATATATGTATGTGTATATATGTATATATATATATATATGTATGTATATGTAGGAGGTGAGTTTTATTGTAGTACAATAAAGCAATGCAGATATCGGATACGTAGCACTCTACAGTTTGTAGGATTGGAGTACAAATAATATATAAGATTAACAGATGGTTAAAAGAGTTCCATGTATTTTATTATGCGCATTTCAAAAACAAATATCATCATGCAATAACCTTTGCGTTTTCGTCAGATAAAATAGGGAGACATGAGATGAAGGTTAAAACACACTTGTGAATAGTGCAGTTTTAAATCAACATATGAAAAGTAGTTTTAGATTGATGCCTGATATTGGGAAAAACATTTTTTTAAGGGGGGGGTGAGGTTAGTAAGGATGAAAAAGAGGAGGAGATGAGAGTAAAAAGTGGAGGAGAAGGAGTATAATGAGGAAGGATGAGATAGGAGGAGAGACGGGTGATAGAGAGAGATAGCTTTTATAACTGAGAAAAATATATTGTTTTACATAGAGAGGTTGAAAAACCGTTGGAAGATAATATATAAATTAAAAGAATTTGAAAATTAACTAAGAGGAAAATTTAGAATAATGTTAAGTTAAGGTTTGTATATTTAAGGGTTTAATAATATGTGCGATGAAAAGAAATTGTTAATATGTATTAAGAATAATATTTAAGGGTTTAATAATATGTGCGATGGAAAGAAATTGTTGATATGTATTATTAAAAAAATATAAAAATATAGCAATAGTAATGTAAGTAAGTATATATTGTGAAAGAAGTAGAATAGTGGATGAATAAGTGTAATATGTATAAGTTAGATGAGTATGAAAGGGAGAAAAAATTAATGAATTGAGGATGAATAATCTAATGTCAAAAAAATGTTTATGTTTACGAAGGATTTTTTCAAGGTTATATAAAGTAAGAATATATTGTGCTGTGTAATTATTGTTTCTACGTTAGGCACAATGATAATTGAGAAGTATATAGGAAGAAAAGGTACAGATTAGGGGTTAGAAATTAAAAGAAAAAGAAAAAAAGAAAAGAAAAAAGGAAGAAAGAAAGAAAGGGAAGTGATAAATAGGAGTGATATAGAATGAGTAACTAGTATTATATAATGTATAATAAATAACATTGAAATAATGTAGAAAGATGGGTATATTTTTAAAGAAATATATATGTATATATATATGCCTTTGAGAAAAGGATTTTAAATTGATAAAGTATTAGATATTAGCTGTATATATTATGGAATGTTCTGTGGAATTTATGCAAGCAGAGAGAAAACAAGTCAGTGCGTCTATTTATTATAGAATCTAAATTAGATATAATGGTAAATTTTTCACATAAACAGAGATTGCATGTCTTGGATAGAGAACTGTTCAAGTATGGAGAAGCAGAACAACCCTTCTTCCAAGAGATGTTATATTGAATATTTTTGTCTTTCAAGGACCATATCAGTTCTGAGAGTGCCGTGTTGGTTCTTTTAAGT
Organism: Eledone cirrhosa; assembly: GCA_964016885.1. Classification (NCBI taxonomy): domain Eukaryota; kingdom Metazoa; phylum Mollusca; class Cephalopoda; order Octopoda; family Eledonidae; genus Eledone; species Eledone cirrhosa. The sequence goes on along the minus strand of CAXHJY010000644.1, from coordinate 47,077 downwards.
TGGTATTTAAAAGACGAATGATGATTATAAAGACGAGCTTTAAAGGAGGTGGAAGTGGAGCCAAAATAGGTAAAGGAAATGGTGTCAGTTATAACTTTACATTCGTAGATTAAGTTTTTTTCAAGACAATGGTTGTTGAGAGGACATTTATTTTTAACAGGGCAATTGCGATTAGAGAGATTAACAGAGTTATTAACAAGTGACCTAGTGTTATCTATAGAAGGGATTGGATTGGAGAAGTTATTTACGATAGGAATAATAGTTTCTTGATTTAGAATGGGATTAAGAACATTTAGCGAAGTTGTGTTTGACGTTGTATTTGGGTTTGCAGAAATTAGCCTAGAGTTTATAATGACGTCGGGAGTACTATTACTATTATTATGATATTCAGTGTTGGAAGGAAGAGATTTAGTGTTTAGTATTTTATTGTTGTGTTTAGAGATAATGTTGGAGATGTTGGAGGAGGTCGAATAGGAAAATTTTATAGTGTGTTTGTTAAATATTTTACTATAGATATGTGAGGGAGGGAAGCATTTATTAAGGCACTAAAGAATAATTTAGGAATATTATTATTAATAGAGATGGGCGGTGTATTGGCAGTATCGGTAGAGGGTCGGACGCCATGCTTTCCAGCATAGTTACGTCCCTTTACGATCTGAGTTCAAATCCCGCCGAGGTTGACTTTGCCTTTCATCCTTACGGGGTCGATAAAATAAAGTACCAGTAATGCACTGGGTAATTGCTGGCCTTGTGCCTAAAGTAGAAACAATTATTATTAATAGAGATGGAGAAAGGAGCATTATACCAGATTATGTTTTTGTATCTAGGTCTTTTATTAAAGTTATTGGAATGATCATGATTAATTATTCTACTGTAAGATCTTCTAGAATTTGTTTCTTTACTATATTTGATTTTATCAGGATAACCGGCTTTAGAAAGCGCGTTATTATAGTAATTGGCGTTAGCATCAAAGATGTTTTTATTAGAAGATAGGTTAGATATTCTTTTTCCAATATTACTAACTATAGCATTCATAATATTAGTGGGGTGGTTAGATTTAAAATTAAGATAATTTAGGTTCTCATTGTTTTTATGGTAAGGGTAATATTGGCCAGTGTCAAGATTAAGAGATACATCCAAGAAATTAGCTAGTTTGATGCTGTTATCAAATTCAATTTTTAAGTTATGTTGGTTAAAGAGATTACGTATATTGTTCTTAATAATATTAAGGTTAACTATGTTGCAATTTAAGATAGTAAAGAGTCCATCGTCACGATAAATTCCACCGCGAAGTTGAGGAATTTTCCGATTCAAAGAGTTCAAAATAAAGATACCAATTAAATCTGTCAATTGGGATGAATCGGATGCTCCCATTGTGATGTCAAAGTTGTTAGAGGTATCAGCTCTGGTCCAATATTCATTGTTGAACTCTAGGATGGTTTTACGTGCGGTGAGAATGATGTGAATTTCATCTGTGGTGATGTCTGAATATTTGTAAGCGAAAGATAGAGCATTGTTGAGAAGTGAGGGCGAAATAGAAGAATAGTAACTGGCAATATCAAATTGAATAAATTTTTGTTTATTTTTCTTATTCAATTTGTTGAACCAGCCAATCACTTCAGAAGTACCAAATCATAAATTTAAGTTCAAAGAAGAGCAATTAGAACGAACCTGTGGGATAATTCTATCCAAGATGGCTTTGCTAACAACCCCCAGATCTGATTTAAAGGGGGCGATTCGTCTAACAGGTAGTTCAGTACGAAAATTGTTTTTGTGATCCTTGAGATTTATCCTCGGAGTTCTTGGGAGGAATGGTTTGGTCATTTTTCCGATGCCAAGTTTTGACATAATCTCAGAAACTTCAAAGTTTATGGATTCTAAATTATCATGGTTGGTTTTGCGATATTTTTTCCTAAATTCCTTTAGGATAAGGTTGTTATAGTTCTTGGAAATCCCATATAAATTATTGGTCTTGTCAGAGAGGACTAAAACATTTTTTGAAGAATTTAGGTTTGAAATTGTGTTCTTGAGATTTACAAGGTGCTCTTGTCCTCTGTAAGGGTTTCTCTTGAATTTAAGATTTTTTATAATGTTAGTTAACTCCTCCTCGAATTGTACTAGATTTTTGTTGGAAGAAGGATTTCTTCTAGAATTAAATAGATGATCGGGGAAGTTATGTTCCTTGGTATAGAAGTTCCTTTTTAGGCGCTGGTCATAGAAATAAGCTATCCATCTAAGCCTTCTTACAAAGGAGTCAGTTTTTTCAATTAGAAGTTTGGTGAATTCAGATTTACCAGGTATAGGAATGTCTTTAGTTGAATTGGTTATGTTGTAATAATCCATGTTGTAAAGGACCATCAAAAGGTATCCAATATGAGAGTTAGCGCTCAACCGTTAAGGAGCAAGTTAATGTAGGATGTGAGCAGATATCGGATAAGTAGCACTCTACAGTTTGTAGGACTAGAGTATACTCTGGAGTCCACTCTGACAAAACCAATAATTTGTATGTTATTTCCAAGGATAACTATAACAACCTTATCCTAAAGGAACTTAGGAAAAAATATCGCAAAACCAACCTTGATAATTTAGAATCCATAAACTTTGAAGCTTCTGAGATTATGTCAAAACTTGGCATCGGAAAAAAGACCGAACCATTCCTCCCAAGAACTCCGAGGATAAATCTCAAGGATCACAAAAACAATTTTCGTACTGAACTACCTGTTAGACTAATCGCCCCCATATATGTATGTATATATATATATATATATATGTATGTATATATATATATGTATATATATATATATATGTATGTATATATATATATGTATATATATATGTATGTATATATATGTATGTATGTATGTATATATATATATGTATGTATGTATGTATATATATATGTATGTATGTATATATATATATATGTATGTATATATATATATATATATGTATGTAAGTATGTATATGTAAGTATGTATATATATATATGTATGTATATATATATATATATATGTATGTAAGTATGTATATATATATATATATGTATATATATATATATGTATATATATATATATGTATATATATATATATGTATATATATATATATATATATGTATATATATATATATATATGTATATATATATATATATATGTATATATATATATGTATAGGAGACAACACACACACGTGCTTTCTATTTTTCTTGACTACAATACAGAGCATACGTAATCTAATTCTAGTTTAACTTAAACAGATCTTGTATTATTTTGATTTTTCTGAGTAACATAATTTAATTTAATATAATCTTGTTTAATTTGGTATAATCTTATCTGTTTTTGACTCGGTTTTGTTGTTTCTTGTTTGATATGTTGATATTACAATAACTTCGTATATTTGTAAGCAAACATTTAGATTCAACTTATATACAACTTACATCGTGTTTCTATATCTCTGATTCCGGTTTCTTCCATTCATTAATTTAATTTAAAATTTATTTTAATATTTATGAACTGCTATTGCTCACGCTATCTCTATCTCTCTCCTTCCTTCCTCTCTCTCTCTCTCTCCCTCTCTGTCTCTCTAGATCAACGAGCTCTCTCTCTCCCTCTCCCTCTCTCTAGATCAACGAGCTCTCTCTCTCCCTCTCTCTCTCTCTCTCTATCTGCTCTCTCTCCCTCTGACCTTCCCCCCACTCTTCCCGCTATCTCTCTCGCTCCCCTCTTCTGTCTCCCCCCCCCCCTTTTTTCTTTTCTTTTCTTCTGTTTCTCTTTCTTTTTCTCGCTGGAGTTATATTTATCTCACTGGAGTTATATCTCTACCTCCCTCCCTCCCTCCCTCTGTCCCTCTCTAACCTCTACCCTACACTTCCCACTGTCTCTCTTTCTCCCCTCCACAGCGAAATGGACTGCATGCGGGAAAAAGGTGAAATCAGGAGTCAACGAAACTGGTCAAAGATGGAACTAGCGGTTTTGATCAAGGGGTGGACCATGGCTGATGGGTCTCCACCAAGCAAAAAGATGGCGGAGAACCTGAAGAGCCATGGGTTTCTGAGGACCCTGGCACAGATAGAGAGAAAGAGAAAAGAAATTGAGAAGGCGTATGTCCTCATAGCGCCACATATGGCGATGCTAAGCCGTGTCCTCAGGGAGGATAAAATCGAAGGGAGGGATGAGGAGAGGGAGAGGGAAAAGGAAGAGGAAAAAGAAAAGGAGGAGAGCACAAGCACGGACCTGAAAGAAAATGATATACCCTCCGCCACAGGCAGGGAGGGCAGGCCGGGCAACCAACAAGCTAAGGGCAAAGGTGAAAAGCGAAATAACCTTCCGAAGGAGAACCAAGCGCAGAGGGACCAGTGGACAACTATTCAAAGGAAGAACAGAAAGCACCGAGACACTGGGAGCAAAAAACCCCAAGTAATGTGCATGTTTTTCAAGAACGGGACATGCTGGCATGGAGAGACAGGGATGGGATGCAGATTCGCCCACCCCAGGTCTCAAACGAACTATGCCCATCATACTCGCGCAACATTCCCCAGCCAAAGCCGAAATAAGCCGCTCCAGAAGTATGCTGATGTCGCGTGTGCCGCACCAACAAGGAGAAGGCACGCACATGCCGACGAGATACAGATGGCAGCAGCAGATCAGAAAAAATTTTTAGTGATGGCAGAGAAGATTGTGGGACAGCTGACCTGGCTGCATCGTCTCCAGAGCCAGGGTCATCCACACCAGCACTCGAGACCACCGCAGTTAAGGGACCCAGAGTGGTCGCCGCTGACACCAGACCAGGTGTCATACCGACAGCCATTACTGGCACCCCAAAAGTCACAGCAGTGCTGCTGCTGAATGTCAGGGGCCTTGTGAAACTCAGCAACATGAGTAAAATTTCCTACCTGGGAGACTTAGCCATAAGCAATCAAGCACTGTGCATGGCACTAACCGAAACGCACCTGACAAGCAGTATAGCAGATGCAGAAATACATATACCGAAATATACTGTATTTCGTTCGGACAGCAAGGAGAGAACTCATGGTGGGGTTGCTCTGTATATCCGTGAAGATGTCACACCAATTGTACTGTTGACACATTCAAACTCAGTCTGTGACACACTGATAATACATATGAAGCAACTACAGACAGTAATATGTGTCACATATCGGCCGCCCGATGCCCCCAGTCATGAGGGTAAATTTGAGGATAGCCTAAGTAGGATAGAAGAGGTCCTTGACAAACTGGACCAGGGTCTCAACATCCTACTGCTGGGAGACTTCAACCTACCAAAGGTCAAATGGCCTGAGGGCCACCTCCTTCCTGGAATGACGTCAATAGAACAGAGACAGACGGAATCCCTGCTGGCCCTCACACACAGGCTGTTCATGGAGCAAGCAATACTCCTCCCAACAAGAGGCGAAAATGTCCTGGACCTCTGTTTTACAAACAACGAAGTGCTCATCCACAATGTAAAGGTGACACCAACAATTCTCTCGGATCATAACTTAGTAGAGATAATGATATGTGGTCCAAGAGAACCAACAGAGACAAAACCACCAAGAAGCTCCGGGACGCTATCCAACCTTAACTTCTACAAGGCTAACTGGAAAAAGATTAAGAGTGAAATCCGGAAGCAAACATGGAGTGAAAACACCGCCACACAAGACACTAACACACAATTTCAACACTTCATGACAACGATACACACCATATGCAAAAAGTGTGTCCCGGAGAAAGAGGCAAACAGACACAAAAATCTTATTCCCAGAGATAGGAAAATCCTTATGAGACGTAGAACTAAACTCTCAAACCAGTTGAATAGTCAACAAAACAAAAACAAGAAGGAATCCTATTTGAAACGTGCACTATTTGACACCGAGATTGCACTCAAACTTTCACATGAGAATGAGAGGGCAAAGAAAGAGAACAGGGCCATAGAAAACATTAAAACAAACCCTAAGGCCTTCTTTAAATTTGCAAAAGAAACTGCCTCAGTACACTGCAAGATTGGGCCACTCTTCCACACGGACGGTTCATTAACCGAAAATCCTCAAGAGATATGTGAAATACTGAACGAACAGTACAAAAGTGTCTTCACATGTCCACTGAGGCACATGCAAATAACGAAGCCAGAGGAGTTCTTTGATGCCACAACACTACATCAAGAAATGGCAACCATCAACCACATAGACATAACGGAGGAGGATGTGGTGTACGCCATTGATGAAATTAGAACAGACTCGGCTGCTGGACCTGATGGATTCCCAGCAGTTCTCCTAAAAATATGTAAGCGGGCCTTAGCAACTCCACTGAAGATGCTCTTCAGAAGCTCCTTGGCTAGCGGTGTACTACCCAGAGAGCTGAAAGAAGGCACAATATGCCCTATCCATAAAGGAGTTAGTAGAGCGGAGGCCAAGAACTATAGGCCAGTCTCCCTGACGTCGCATATCAGTAAGGTCATGGAGCGAGTCGTCAGAAAGAAACTAATCACTTTCCTCGAAGAAAATGACCGCCCGACTAGCACGCAACATGGCTTCCGCCCAGGAAGAAGCTGCCTTACACAGCTGCTACATCACTACGACTGGGTACTGAAACAACTACTAGTCAGCTCACATGTGGACGTAATATATCTTGACTTTGCGAAGGCCTTTGACAAGGTCGACCACGGAATGATATGTCACAAACTACACGGACTCGGCATAACTGGAAAAGTAGGTGAGTGGCTGCATGGCTTCCTAAGGGACAGAAGCCAGGCAGTCGCAGCAAATGGGGCCCTCTCGAGGGAAACACCGATAACAAGTGGGGTGCCCCAGAGGACAGTCCTGGGACCACTACTGTTTTTGGTGGCTCTCTCGGACATGCCCTCTGTGGCGCATGCAACAACATCCCTCACTAGCTATGCTGATGACACTAAGGTAGCACAGGCAATCAAAAACCCGGCTGACGCTGCCCTTTTACAGCAGGATCTGGATGCCATATACAGATGGGTGGAAGAAAACAACATGCAGTTTAATGCTGGCAAATTCCAAGCCCTACAATACAAACCTCCAAACAAACCTGAAAACACAAATATAGTGGAACACAGCTAC
>CAXHJY010000644.1:22500-25000 GCA_964016885.1 Eledone cirrhosa | reverse complement strand
TTACCATTTTTTCCCATTTGGATCTGGCTCCTCTATACACTCTGATTTTATCTCTTTGATTGTAACCAGAGAACAGCATACGGTGGATGAAGTGTTGTATGTGTCTCTCTAGTTCTTCGGGGTTGCACATGCGGGACACGTTTCTCATCACTCGTACCAATCAGTATGTTGATTTTAGTATGGTCCGAAACAGCTGAGTTTCGGTAGATCAGATATTTGGAAGTCATGCGTTTGGCATAATGGGAATGGAGGATTTGTTTTTTGTTATTAATGGTATCTAACCAGAGCTCTGTGTCTAGTACAGGTAATCGATGGTTGGGGTGTTTACTTGGATAGTCTATAGTAACTCTAATTCTCTGGTGGATGGAGTTAGCTATTTTCTGGAAGCTTTCCATTGTGTTTTTCTCTAATTCCTGACTGTTCTCTAGTGCTCTAGTGGGAGTGTTTTAACTACAATGTTTATATCATCAACGTAGCGGGAGTACATTATCAGGGTTAAGGGGTCTTCTAATTGTTCTTTAAGTTTAAGTTTAAGTCTACTGTCCCACCATACCATGAATAAGTTAGCTATGTCGCCTGCAATGCTAACACCAATGGCCACTACTTCCTCTTGGGCATATGTTTTTCCATTAAATTTGAACATATGTTCCTTAAGGGTTAATTTTATGCTGGCCCCCGCCGCATGTGCAATCATTTTCTTTAGTTCATCGTGGTTTTCGGGTGTCCGTATGGCTCTGGCCACCCCTTCCATCTATCGTTGTGGGTTTTCTTGGCCATTGAGGTAATGGTAGGTGGTCTGCCTCTTGCTGGTCTTGTAGGGCACAGGTTGCTAAGGTCATATGTGTCTAGGTAATTATTACTATAGGTAAGTTTAAGTAGGTGTCCCAGCTCTCTGGTATCAATCCCACGGAACTCAACATTGCTCTCACTAATCATTTCTACGCATTTCTCCACAGCAAAATCCACGTCAATAGATGGATACAGGGACACAACATCCATACTACCTATTATGCAGGTTGTTAGGTCCCTAGATCGGTTACTCTCGCCGATTCTGCTGAGGAGTTCCCCCGTGCTGTCACATACATCTGGGGACATTTCAATGATGGGGCGTATGATCAGGGAGAGGAAGTAGGACAGTCTGTAGTTACTAGCAATGTTAGCTCCACAGACTGGCCGTGTTGGTGATCCCGTGACATGCTCACTGCCCGTTTTATGGTCTTTTCGAAGCCCATACAACGCTGGCACGTCATTGTTCCAGGCCTGGAAGTTGTTGGCAGTCCTTTTGTTGGGCTGCATTATATTCGTCCACATCACCATATGGGCATTGAGGGCTTTTTCTCTATCCTCATGCTCTTGTGGTGTTACTTCTCTTGTGTTAGTGATGTGCGGTTGCATTGCCAGGATGTAGTTTGGCAGACTGTCAACCGACATTCTGCCAGACTTGTCTATTGGAAAGCATGCTATCTCTCCGTTACGCGAGCGAGCGCTGCATGAGCTTACGCAAGCCATTTGCAGATTTTTCTCCCAGTTGCTGGGCCTCCATTCTATTATGCTTCTTGCTATACTGTTCTATAATATTTCAAAGTTTAGATCTAGCTATACTAAATTGTGCTTCTGTTTGTTCATCGACCTGCGACGGCAATTGCGTGCGTTTGTTGAAAGGTAAAGTCGTGGCGTGGACTCGTCGCAGATCGAACGACTTATCGGAGGGATTATAAAAAGTAGAGTTCCAGGCTGCTGCTTTATGTGTACTAGTGCTATTGTTATTGTTAGTTGTGTTGTTTCTATTTCTATTTCCACCAACAGCCTCATGGTTGTTTCTATGTCTCTCATTATTACTCCTATCTCTTTCCTCTGGCTCATTGTTATTATCTACTCTATTTTGTGTGTCTGTGTGTTCGTCTTGGTTATTTTCTCTGTCCATAGTCTCCCTTCTCCTTTCAATCCCATTACCTTCCCTTATTTCTGTGCTACTGTCATTACCTGTTTTCTGTGTCTGTGTTTAAGATTGTGGTGGTGGTGAGAGGCATTGAATGTGTGTGTGTTGTTGTTGTTGTTGTTGTTGATGTGTGCTGTTGTTGATGTGTGTTGTTGTTGTTGTCTCCGTGTGTGTTATTATTGTTGTGTGTTGTTATTGTTGGTTGTGTCTACGTGTTTGTTTCTGAGTATGTTATTATTGTTGATGTGTGTTTTGTTGTTATTGTTGTTTGTGTCTGTGTGTCTGTTGTTGTTGGGATGTGTGTGCGTATGTTGTTACTTTTGTTTTTGTTTTTATTTTTGAGGCTCCAACGTAATTTTGTAAATGATTTTTCTATTTCTGACAAACAACTAATTTTATTTACCTTCTTGAATGTTGCATACTTAGGTGGCAGTTGTAATACAGATAATTCATCAGAGTCGACCATATAGTTGCCGTATATATTTGTGTTGTTGTTGAACTCATCTGTTAATGAGATGTCGGCCACATTTATACCGTCAATTTTGTCGGGATATCTATTGG
>CAXHJY010000644.1:10000-17500 GCA_964016885.1 Eledone cirrhosa | reverse complement strand
ACCAACAAGGAGAAGGCACGCACATGCCGACGAGATACAGATGGCAGCAGCAGATCAGAAAAATTTTTTAGTGATGGCCGAGAAGATTGTGGGACAGCTGACCTGGCTGCATCGTCTCCAGAGCCAGGGTCATCCACACCAGCACTCGAGACCACCGCAGTTAAGGGACCCAGAGTGGCCGCCGCTGACACCAGACCAGGTGTCATACCGACAGCCATTACTGGCACCCCAAAAGTCACACCAGTGCTGCTGCTGAATGTCAGGGGCCTGGTGAAACTCAGCAACATGAGTAAAATTTCCTACCTGGGAGACTTAGCCATAAGCAATCAAGCACTATGCATGGCACTAACCGAAACGCACCTGACAAGCAGTATAGCAGATGCAGAAATACATATACCGAAATATACTGTATTTCGTTCGGACAGGAAGGAGAGAACTCATGGTGGGGTTGCTCTGTATATCCGTGAAGATGTCACACCAATTGTTCTGTTGACACATTCAAACTCAGTCTGTGACACACTGATAATACATATGAAGCAACTACAGACGGTAATATGTGTCACATATCGGCCGCCCGATGCCCCCAGTCATGAGGGTAAATTTGAGGATAGCCTAAGTAGGATAGAAGAGGTCCTTGACAAACTGGACCAGGGTCTCAACATCCTACTGCTGGGAGACTTCAACCTACCAAAGGTCAAATGGCCTGAGGGCCACCTCCTCCCTGGAATGACGTCAATAGAACAGAGACAGACGGAATCCCTGCTGGCCCTCACACACAGGCTGTTCATGGAGCAAGCAATACTCCTCCCAACAAGAGGCGAAAATGTCCTGGACCTCTGTTTTACAAACAACGAAGTGCTCATCCACAATGTAAAGGTGACACCAACAATTCTCTCGGATCATAACTTGGTAGAGCTAATGATATGTGGTCCAAGAGAACCAACAGAGACAAAACCACCAAGAAGCTCCGGGACGCTATCCAGCCTTAACTTCTACGGGGCTGACTGGAAGAAGATTAAGAGTGAAATCCGGAAGCAAACATGGAGTGCAAACATCGCCACACAAGACACTAACACACAATTTCAACACTTCATGACAACGATACACACCATATGCAAAAAGTGTGTCCCGGAGAAAGAGGCAAACAGACACAAAAATCTTATTCCCAGAGATAGGAAAATCCTTATGAGACGTAGAACTAAACTCTCAAACCAGTTGAATAGTCAACAAAACCAAAACAAGAAGGAATCCTATTTGAAACGTGCACTACTTGACACCGAGATTGCACTCAAGCTTTCACATGAGAATGAGAGGGCAAGGAAAGAGAACAGGGCCATAGAAAACATTAAAACAAACCCTAAGGCCTTCTTTAAATTTGCAAAAGAAACTGCCTCAGTACACTGCAAGATTGGACCACTCTTCCACACGGACGGTTCATTAACCGAAAATCCCCAAGAGATATGTGAAATACTGAATGAACAGTACAAAAGTGTCTTCACATGTCCACTGAGGCACATGCAAATAACGAAGCCAGAGGAGTTCTTTGATGCCACAACACTACATCAAGAAATGGCAACCATCAACCACATAGACATAACGGAGGAGGATGTGGTGTACGCCATTGATGAAATTAGAACAGACTCGGCTGCTGGACCTGATGGATTCCCAGCAGTTCTCCTAAAAATATGTAAGCGGGCCTTAGCAACTCCACTGAAGATGCTCTTCAGAAGCTCCTTGGCTAGCGGTGTACTACCCAGGGAGCTGAAAGAAGGCACAATATGCCCTATCCATAAAGGAGGTAGTAGAGCGGAGGCCAAGAACTATAGGCCAGTCTCCCTGACGTCGCATATCAGTAAGGTCATGGAGCGAGTCGTCAGAAAGAAACTAATCACTTTCCTCGAAGAAAATGACCGCCTGACTAGCACGCAACATGGCTTCCGCCCAGGAAGAAGCTGCCTTACACAGCTGCTACATCACTACGACTGGGTACTGAGACAGCTACTAGACAGCTCACATGTAGACGTGATATATCTTGACTTTGCGAAGGCCTTTGACAAGGTCGACCACGGAATGATATGTCACAAACTACACGGACTCGGCATAACTGGAAAAGTAGGTGAGTGGCTGCATGGCTTCCTGAGGGACAGAAGCCAGGCAGTCGCAGCAAATGGGGCTCTCTCGAGGGAAACACCGATAACAAGTGGGGTGCCTCAGGGGACAGTCCTGGGACCACTACTGTTTTTGGTGGCTCTCTCGGACATGCCCTCTGTGGTGCATGCAACAACATCCCTCACTAGCTATGCTGATGACACTAAGGTAGCACAGGCAATCAAAAACCCGGCTGACACTGCCCTCTTACAGCAGGATCTGGATGCCATATACAGATGGGCGGAAGAAAACAACATGCAGTTTAATGCTGGCAAATTCCAAGCCCTACAATACAAACCTGCAAACACAAACACAAATATAGCGGAACACAGCTACACAGGACCAGGAGGGACCGATATCCCCGTGTCAAAATCGATACGAGACCTGGGCATAGACATGAGCGATGATGCATCTTTTTCTTCACACATCATGAAGGTGGCGACAGCATGTAGACGATTCGCTGGCTGGATCTTGAGGACTTTCCTTACAAGAGATCGAGACACCATGTTGACACTGTGGAGGACTTTTGTCCTAAGCCGCCTGGACTACTGCTCCCAGCTGTGGTCACCCCATAGTGTCAAACTAACCACAGAGCTTGAGGCAATCCAGCGAAGCTACACCAAGAGGATTGCCAAGATGAGGGAGACAAGCTACTGGGAGAGGCTGAAGGAACTGAACCTCTACTCCTTGGAGCGAAGACGGGAGAGATACGCAGTGATCTACATGTGGAAAATCCTGGAGGGACTAGCACCAAACTTTGGCATTGGGAGCTGGACCAACCGTCGAACAGGACGTCACTGTGTGGTGCCAAAGGTCCCATCTTCCACATCTAGAATAAGGAGCAGGTATTGCAATAGCCTGGGATTCAAGGGCCCTCAACTCTTCAACAGGCTGCCGAGGCATCTGCGAGACTTGCATGACGTGGAGGTGGATGTCTTTAAGAAACATCTCGACACCTTGTTATCCAGGATCCCGGATGAGCCCACAGCAAGACACGAGGGAAACCTAAGGGCAGCAGCAACAAACTCCCTCCTACACCAGTGGCCAACCTATACAGGCTGGAGATAAAGTGTGTAGCAGCAAGGGCGGTGCCCCAGCATGGCCTCAGCCGGATGGCTGAAACAGGTAAAAGAGTAAAAGAGTATATATATATATATATGTATGTATATATATATATATATATATATATGTATGTATATATATATATATATATATATATATGTATATATATATATATATATATATATATATATATATATGTATGTATATATATATATATATATATATATATATGTATGTATATATATGTATATATATATATATGTATATATATATATAAAAATACGTATTTACGTTAAGTCGGTAACGAGGTGTGAAGCATCGTTGGTAGGTAGATCGATGTTGGGGGGTGTAGCGGTGGGTGTTGTACAGCTGTTGCCCCTGGTGTGGTTGTAGTCGGTCCGTCTGTGGGAGCGGATGTTGTCAATGTAGTATTTGTTTACAGTCCATTCGTATTTCCGTACAAGGCGCTGTTTATCAAATCTGACTCTGGTGTGGTAACACTGATCTATACACCAGGGGCAACAGCTGTACAACACCCACCGCTACACCCCCCAACATCGATCTACCTACCAACGATGCTTCACACCTCGTTACCGACTTAACCGGTACCCTCACCAACGACGAACTCGAACTTCTGCGCCTCGGACCCAAGTTCATCATTACACAGCGTCTCGATGATAGACTGAAACTCGACATCGAAACCAACTTCTGTCGGACAGCTTATCAACTGAAATGGCTAACCGCCATCCAAAACAACACCGAGATCGATTACAACCCCACAACCCACCCCACACTCCCCACGTATCACCTCGACAACCCACTCCACCCCCCACCCACCAACCACGAACTTGACACTAAACTACTCAGGTTGAAACATTCTATCTCTAACATCCTTTCCCAACACACACACACACACAATAAACGCAACCTCACCAATGCACAATTTAATACTCTCACCAACCTAAGATCCAGGAACCTTGTGTACCTTCCCTCTGACAAGGGGAAAGAATTCTGTGTCATCTCGAGAGAGACCTACAACAACTTAGCTCTCCAACATCTTAATGACCACAGCCTCTACTCGAAAGTCACAGGGACCTCCTCGACTCTAATCGAGGAAGGCATTAACACCATATGGACTAACATCTGTGTCCAACGAAAACTGCCAAAGAAGGTAAAAAACAACATAATGACTCGAAACAGCAAATTACCCACCTTCTACCACCTGGTCAAAACACATAAACAAGGACCCGATTTGAAAATCAGGCCCATTGTCTCTAGCGTGGAGGGCCCACTCTATAAAATATCGTGGCTGCTCTCCACACTACTGAAACCTATTCCACACACACTACCAGCCCACGTCTGCAGCTCAATGGAAGTCTTGGAGCGACTACACCATCTGGCGCCCAACACCAGAAAGGACAACGGTTATGCCTTCAGTCTTGATGTGGTCTCCCTTTATACCTCCGTACCAGCATCCCCAGCTGTCGACCTGTTGACCGAACGAGTCCGAGCATCTAACCTACACTGCTTCGGACTCACACACACGGACATCCACCAACTCCTCTCCTTCGTTGTGGATAATGCACTCTTCAATTTCCTCGGCCACACGTACAAACAAATCTCTGGGCTACCTATGGGCTCTAGTCTGTCCGGCATACTTGCGATCTCGTACATGGACCACCTGGAACGCAAGGCACTCAATACCTGCCAACCCAACGCCGTCGCCTTCTACTCCAGATACGTTGATGATATCCTGATACTTACTTCTTCCCGGGAGATGGCGAATGAAATTCACCAAATCTTCAACGATACTGACCAACACATCGATTTCACCATCGAACACCCGGGAGAAGACGGGTCACTCGCCCTCCTCGACTTCCGTATCAACATCTCGGAACAAGGAGACATAAACACCACTTTCTACCGCAAAGCAGCGTGCAAGGACCTATTTGTGCATTATAACTCAGCCCTCCCCAACAACGCTAAGAGAGGCTATGTCCTAAATGAACTGACACGGATCACTAACAGATGCAGCGACCCGATGGGTGGTCTCACCCATACCACGCAATTCCGTAATCTACTCAGATCTAATGGTTATCCCAAGCGACTGATTAACGGAATTAGAGACCCCAGACCCAGTAGACCTACACCCACTAGAAAACTTAATATTAGCAGGTGCTTCTTTAAAATCCCCCACCTGAGTGAATATACCACGAACGCCATCCGCAGGGCCATACGTACGGAGGGACTTGACATACATTTGGCCCACACAGGACCTTCGCTGCGAAGGTGCCTCTCCAACAAACCCTACGAGGCAGATAGGACTTGTTCCCTCAGCAACTGCCCGATACGGGGGGCAGATTGCCTACGCACCTATGTCGTATATAAGATTCAATGCGATAAATGTAACAAGTTTTACATAGGTAGCACCATCCGACCCCTACATGTTCGTATCAAGGAACATATCAACACCAACGCATCTTCCTTCCGTAAACATATCCTCAAATGCGGAAACCCACAGGGTAGACCCTTGGTCACAGTCCTAGCGACTGAACGCAGCATCGGATCCTTAAGGATAAAGGAAGCACTTGTTATTAGGAACCTCAGACCCCCACTTAACAACCGGGCTGAGAGAAATGAGCTGACATGGCTAATTTAACCATAATGACCATTCACAGCCTACGGCCTGCTATATTCACACACACGCACGTATATGCATACCCATACGCATGCACACACACTTCTATATTTTACACGCACACATGTTTTTACAACCTACCACCTTTCACACCCTTTGATTTCCAGCTTCTACAGCCCACTATCTTTCACACACAAACGCACTCACACATATACATACACAGTTACACACACACATGTATACCCATACGCTTACACACACACACTTCTATATTTATACACGCACACATATTTTACAACCTACCACCTTTCACACCCTTTGATTTCCAACTTCTACAGCCCACTATCTTTCACACACACACACACTCACACATATACACACTTACACTTATACACACACAGTCACACACACATATATATTTACATACACATATCTTAAGGCTTTCACACGCTAACGCACCCTCTTGATTTAACCCATTTGGTCAGTAGCTTTTGCCACAGCTTATCACGCGCACGCGCATTCTCTCCCTCGTTTAAATTTTAAATATTTTTCTCCCCATAACGGCATTCCTGTCTTAACGACATCACCACTTTCTCCGCTTGGCCTGTTTTCCCCCCTTTTGGAACTTTTCCCCCGTTGATGGGCGTGAGCCCGAAATATTGGGATTAAAATCTCTACTACGGTAACCCTTCTACCTTGTTTTGTTTTCATCTTTGTCTCTCTCAACTTTCACTTTCACCTGTTTTTCCTATCTATATTTCACTTCCTACCTCGAGATTTCCCTTTGCATTGTTGTGGCTTTCTTAAATACGTATTTTTACACATTTCACAATGCTTCAAGCAAACTTTAACACCCTCTTATCATTACACCTGAGCCAGGACTTGTTTGCACCCATAAGGAACCTATTCAGACTATCGGAGAATCGTGCCAAACTCGGTTGCCAAATTACCTTCTTAAAACGCTGCCTAAAGAACAACATCATTCCAACCACCATCAGGAATATACATCTACCCGAATGTTTACGATCACCATCCTTCGAAAACACCATCCGCCACATTCAACGCACTTTTATCAAGAAAATACTACGACACCACCACCACCAACTGCGACTCCATATACAAACGCTTTCTGAGCACTTAGATCGTATAGCTCCAATCCTCACCCCTGACCACCAGGTCCAGGAATTACACAAAGCTATAGATCAGTGTTACCACACCAGAGTCAGATTTGATAAACAGCGCCTTGTACGGAAATACGAATGGACTGTAAACAAATACTACATTGACAACATCCGCTCCCACAGACGGACCGACTACAACCACACCAGGGGCAACAGCTGTACAACACCCACCGCTACACCCCCCAACATCGATCTACCTACCAACGATGCTTCACACCTCGTTACCGACTTAACCGGTACCCTCACCAACGACGAACTCGAACTTCTGCGCCTCGGACCCAAGTTCATCATTACACAGCGTCTCGATGATAGACTGAAACTCGACATCGAAACCAACTTCTGTCGGACAGCTTATCAACTGAAATGGCTAACCGCCATCCAAAACAACACCGAGATCGATTACAACCCCACAACCCACCCCACACTCCCCACGTATCACCTCGACAACCCACTCCACCCCCCACCCACCAA
>CAXHJY010000643.1:80000-82500 GCA_964016885.1 Eledone cirrhosa | reverse complement strand
CATCTACACACACACACACAACACATATATATATATATACACACACACATACACGCATATGCATCTACACACACACACACATATATATATATACACACACACACATACATACACGCATATATATATATATACATATAAATATATATATATATATATGAACACACACACATATATATATATATATAAACACACGTGCACACACACACACACACATACCCACCCCTCCCCTCACAAACACACCCAGCCAGATATTACCCAGAATGCAGTGCAATATATTCTATATATAGTATCGATATATACTCCAACAATATCCAGTCTATTATTGACCATACATGGTGCTGTCGTCTCTCTTTTGGCTTCTTTCCTTCTTTCCTTCTCTTTCCTTCTCTTCCATTTGGCTTGGCTCCTCTCCTCCTCTCTCTCCTTCTCACCTTTGCTTCTTTCTTCCTCTCCTCCCGCTTCTTTCTTTCTCTCTTTCTCACCTTCTACCTCTTCCTTTCTCTCCTTCCTCTCCACATTTAGCTCTCTCTCTCTCTCTCTCTGCACGCAATAACAAACAAACAAACAAACAAACACACACACACACACACACACACACACACACACACACACACATATATGCACACATGTATGTATACATGTATACATACATGTATGTATACATACATGTATGCATACATACATGTATGCATACATACATGTATGCATACATGTATGTATGCATGTATCTATACATGTATACATACATATATGCGTACATGTATGTATACATGTATGTATACATGTATACATACATGTAGGTATACATGTATACATACATGCATGTATACATATATATTCAACACGTGTCTGTGCCTGTATAGCCATGACATGTATGTATATATATATATATATATATATATGTTGTATATAATTATATATATATATGTTGTATATATATAGATCCTATTTATACCATAGTTATATATACACTATAAACAAGTATAAACAGGAAAGGTCAGTAATGTATTACTACCCTATCACCAGTAAGGTAATAGCTCAATGTCAGAACATCAGTTGTTCTACAGAGCAGTTATAGAGAATACACAGGAATCAATTGTCAGCAATTAAATGTTCTAACATAACTTTGATTCTTGTGTATTCTATATATATATATATATATATATATATATATATACAATATATATATATATATATATACAATATATATATATATATATATATACAATATATATATACATACTATATGTATATATATACACAATATATATATACATACTATATATATATATATACACAATATATATATACATACTATATATATATATACTTTATATATATATATACACACTATATATATATACACACTATATATATATATACTTTATATATATATACTTTATATATATATATATTATATATATACTTTATATATATATATACTTTATATATATATACTTTATATATATATATACGTTATATATATATACTTTATATATATATACTTTATATATATATACTTTATATATATATATATACATATATATACTGTATATATATATACTTTATATATACTATATATATATATACTATATATATATATATATACATATATATACTGTATATATATATACTTTATATATACTATATATATATATACTATATATATATATATACTATATATATATATATATACTATATATATATATATACTATATATATATATATACTATATATATATAATATATATATAATATATATATATACTATATATATATACTATATATATATACTATATATATATATACTATATATATATATACTATATATATATATACTATATATATATATATGGTGGTGGGGAGCATTGTTATTACATTTGGTGCGTGTTTGTGTTTTTATTCCTGGTCAGCCTCCATGGTGAAATGTAAGTGGTTTACATGCGGGTGTATACGTCAGCACATTGGTGCACAGCTGTGTATATATATGTATGTATATATATATATATATATATATATATATATATATATATATATATATATGTGTGTGTGTGTGTGTGTGTGTTGATGCACTTAACCATACATGTGACATACATCTGTTGCAGCTGTAGTGCAACTAACTCTACATACACTCATCTGGTTTATTGTTTCTTAAGCGGGTACATCAACTCCTCAAATGGACATAGACTTATCTGTTTTGTGGGGGTCGGGGGGGTCGGTGGTGGTTGGTACGGCAGTGGTGGTGGTGATTCGACAACACACACCACCCTCCACCACAACCACAACACTATCACCACCACACTACTACCACCACCACCACCACACTGCTACCACCACAACACTACCACTACCACACCACCACCACCACACCACAACCACCACCACAACCACCACACCACCACACCTCCACCACCACCACCACCACCACACCACCACACGACGACCACCACCACCACACTGCCACCACCACCACCACACTACCACACGACCAGCACCACCAC
>CAXHJY010000643.1:57500-62500 GCA_964016885.1 Eledone cirrhosa | reverse complement strand
TGTGCATAATTATACATCTATGTTTGTTGCATATATATATATATGTATGTATGCGTCAATGCACATATTTATATGTGTATGTATGTATGTATGTATGTATGTATGTATGCACATATATACGTTGTGCATATGTATGTTTATGTGTGTGTGTATGTGAATGTATGTGTGTGTATGTGAATGTATGTGTGTGTGTATGTGTATGTGTGTGTGTGTATATATGTGTGTGTGTGTATGTGTGTGTGTGTATGTGTGTGTGTGTGTATATGTGTGTGTGTGTATGTATGTGTGTGTATATGTGTGTGTGTGTGTGTGTGTATATGTGTGTGTGTGTATGTGTGTGTGTGTATGTGTGTGTTTGGATGCCGACAGTTAACAGTAAGATGGTTTTATCGATGGGAGAGGAAGTTGTCTTGATTTGAATAGATGATAGTGGTGGTGGTGGGAGGAGGCGATAGTGGTGGTGGTGGGAGGAGGAGATAGTGGTGGTGGTGGGAGGAGGAGATAGTGGTGGTGGTGGGAGGAGGAGATAGTGGTGGTGGTGGTAGTGGTGATGGTGGTGTTGGTGGTAGAGATGGTGATGGTAGTGGTGATGATGGCGTTGATTGAGGTAGAGGTGGTGGTGTGGTGATAGTGGTAGTATATATATATATGTTTAATATAGAAAGGCTTCTACAGCACTAGAACTGTTTCATTCGGGAGAAATCATCAGGAAGCCCCCGATTGAACCCGGGATAATATATATATATATGTATATATTAATTGTTTCTACATTTGGCACAAGGCCAGCAATTACCCCAGTGTATTACTGGTACTTTATTTTATCGATCCCGTAAGGATGAAAGGCAAAGTTAACCTCGGCAAAAGATCGAAGGCCATATTCAGTTGATTCAGGTTTATTTAAAACTCCGCTATATATAGTGGTAGATATGGAAAGGTGAGATAATCTGTCTGTGGTCCAGAGACTGAGGTGGTGATAGTAGGAGACCACCAGTTCTGAGGAGCAGAGACCGTTGTAGTTGCGGTAGAATAGAGAGAGGAGACAACCTGTCTGTAGAGATAAGGCTTGATAATGTCAGTGAATGATTTGTAACAGATTTACCAACAATTACGACCAATGGATAATATCAACAATGACAAGACCAATGGAAACATTATTTCCTTGGTCCTATTCGACGAGTTCTACCCCAAATCTGTCAGCAATCGATAGGGGAAGAAGGGCAAGTAGATACGACCCTTGTTGGGGGAGGGGGGGATTCTGAGACGACTGGGACGGGAGACAGTGACCTGATCCTAATATTTGACTACACAATTGGGCGCCAAAATGTTATGGGCATAGCGTGGGCCCCTTTCTTTCAGACCTAGCAAAATGTTATGGGCATAGCATAGGCCTCTTTCCTTCTGAGCTAGCATGGCCTCTTTTTTCGGAGCTAACAACATATTATAGGCAGCGCATAAGACCCTTCCTTCAGAACTACCAAACATACAAATAAAATAAAATAAAACACACCCAAGAGCCCTAACCCTAATTCTAACCCTAAAGCTACAATCCCTCGTTTCCTAGGTTGTTATTCTGTGAGAATAACGAAAGAGAGAGAGCGAGAGCGAGAGCGAAAGCGAGAGAGAGAGAGAGAGAGAGAGCGAGAGCGAGAGAAAGAGAGAATAATGTTTATATTGACTGATATTATTTTTGTTTATATATGGGAATTATACACATGAAATAATATTCTCTCTCTCTCTCTTTCTATGTGTGAGAGTGTGTGAGTGTGTGAGGGTATGTGAGAGTATGTGAGAGTGTGTGAGAGTGTGTGAGAGTATGTGTGAGTGTGTGAGAGTATGTGAGAGTGTGTGAGAGTATGTGAGAGTGTGTGAGAGTATGTGTGAGTGTGTGAGAGTGTGTGAGAGTATGTGAGAGTGTGTGAGTGTGTGAGAGTGTGTGAGAGTGTGTGAGAGTGTGTGAGAGTGTGTATATAGGTGTGAGTATGTGTGTCAGAGTGTGAGTGTGTATGTATGTATGTATGTATATAGGTGTGAGTGTGAAAGTATGCGAGTGTGTGTATGTGTGTATATAGGTGTAGTATGTGTGTGTGTGTGTGAGACCAGTATATACCACTCACTGTTTAAGGGTCAGCCGGCCTCGTGGTCCCAATGGCCGACAGGTAGGAGGAGAAGACTTTGCCCTCGGAATTATTGGCTAAGGAGAGGTGCTGGGACAACCTCACTCCACCTGGTGGGCCTCGAACTTGCGGGTAGCTACCTCTACTCCCCCCCGCCCTAACCCGATAGCAGCCAGTAGGTCCAGGGGGCCAAGAACGCTGGAACCCCCCTCCCCCACATACCTCTCAGACTTAAAGAATAACAACTGAAACACCTAACAGTGTCCTAGAAACGCTGTATGTTGATATAGCGCCCTCTACGGTTCCTTCAGGAATTACGGGTCCATACTATACTATACTATACTATACTATACTATACTATACTATACTGTACTATACTATACTGTACTATACTATACTGTACTATACTATACTATATTGTACTATACTATACTATACTATATTATACTATACTATACTATACTGTACTGTACTATACTATACTGTACTGTACTATACTATACTGTACTGTACTATACTATACTATACTATACCATACCATACTATACTATACTGTACTATACTATACTATATTGTACTATACTATACTATACTATACTATACTATATTGTACTATACTATACTGTACTGTACTATACTGTACTATACTATACTATACTATACTATACTGTACTATACTATACTGTACTATACTATACTGTACTATACTATACTATATTGTAATATACTATACTATACCATACCATACTATACTATACCATACCATACTATACCATACCATACTATACTATACTATACTGTACTATACTATACTGTACTATACTATACTATATTGTACTATACTATACTATACTGTACTATACTATACTATATTGTACTATACTATACTGTACTGTACTATACTATACTGTACTATACTATACTATACTATATTGTACTATACTATACTGTACTGTACTATACTATACTGTACTATACTATACTATACTATATTGTACTATACTATACTGTACTATACTATACTGTACTATACTATACTGTACTATACTATACTGTACTATACTATGCTATATTGTAATATACTATACTATACTATACCATACCATACTATACTATACTATATTATACTATACTATACTATACTGTACTATACTATATTGTACTATACTATACTATATTGTACTATACTATACTGTACTGTACTATACTGTACTATACTATACCATACCATAACCATACCATACTATACTATACTGTACTATACTATACTGTACTATACAATACTATACTATACTATCCCATACTATACTACACTATACCATACCATACCATACTATACTGTACTACACTGTACTATACTGTACTGTACTATACTATACCCTACTATACCATACCACACCATACTGCACTACACTGTACTATACTGTACTGTACTATACTATACCCTACTATACCATACCACACTATACTATACTACTAACAGCCTATGTATTTAGTGCAGATGTACCCAAGCTGGTCGATACCGGCCACGTTCAATGGCAATGCGACTGACTGCTCTCAGTTGGTCAAGTGAACTTTTGGCCCGAAAATCCGACACTTGTGAGAGAAGTGGACGGAGATAAAACAATAAAAATACAACTTGCTTATACAGGTTTCCGATTTATAAGATCATTAGTGTTTATAGTTGATAGTTAAACAGTTAACAGACTAATCCAGGTTCTGCTGCACTTCGGGCCGAGGAGGGTAAACTCTCCAAATGTTGTTCGCTCTCTGACAGGTTTGCAGTCGAGCCCGTAGCTGTGGAAACTTCTGGTGTGCTTAGCCGTACGACCACTCCCCTACTTACCACCATTGACCTCTGGTGTCCTAGGCCCTTGGACCCCCCCTACTTACCACCATCGACCTCTGGTGTCCTTGCCCTAGGACCCCCTCCCTACTCGTCACCATCGGCTTCTGATGTCCTTGCCCTAGGACCCCCTCCCTACTCACCACCATCAGCTTCTGGTGTCCTTGGCCCCAGAATCACCTCCCTACTCACCACCATCGGTTTCAGGCGTCCTTGATCCTAGGACCACCTCCCTACTCACCACCACCGGCTTCTGGTCCTTGGCCCTAGGACCACAATGACCAGCGACACCGGCTTCAACACCCACCCCACCTCGTGGGGGGATACTTCCTCAGATGGTCATTCAGATCTTACGGAGGGTGTCAGCTGTTTATTTATTTATTTATTCACTAATTTATTTTTGTACATACCAGGTATTGGGAAGGGGACTGATTCTATTTGGAGGTCTATCAGGAATGGGTTGTCAAGGGATGGGTTGTCAAGAGATGGGTGGTCAAGGATTATATTAAGAGGTCAATCAGAGGTCAAGAAAAGAATCTATGACCAAACAAATCTTCTCTAACTATAAACATGTTTCTCTTTCTATATGTATATATATATATATATATATATATATATATATATATATATATATATATATATATATATAATAATGCACCTTACTATATATGTATATATATATGTGTGTATATAAGTATATATATATATGTTTATAAGTATGTGTATATATATATACTGTATATATATATATATATATATATATATATATATATATATATGAGGGTCGGTTGAAAAGTTTATTGTCAAAAGTTTAAAGTCAAATAAACCTCGTTGGAGAGTGAATAAAGAAACTCCTTCAGATGTATGATCTGTCTCTATCATGGGTGAGAACACTATGGTGGCTGGATCATTAAACCATTTATATAAATTATTAGACCTCCATAGGTAAACATACAGTGCTGGGTAGGGGTACAATTTCACTACCTGCCATAGGAGCTATTTTCCCTAGTTATTTTCTCTGGGCAGGGTCACAATATCAC
>CAXHJY010000643.1:30000-32500 GCA_964016885.1 Eledone cirrhosa | reverse complement strand
TCCATAGACATTTTAGACTGTTCCATTAACCTCCAAACCATTCACACACATTCCACCCTCGCCCCAAACCTTTCACACACATACACACACCTTTCCCACACACATATACACACACCTTTCACACACACAGACCTTTTCCACACACACATACACACACCTTTTCCACACAATGTCTAAAGACAGGTTGATTGAAAGGTCACAAATTTCAGCAAAGCCCTATATTGTTCAGAATTTCTAAAAGTGAAGTTTTAAAGTGTTTAATATGTATATATATTGTATATAGTATATATAGTATATTGTATATAGTATATATAGTATATATTCTAAATATTGTATATATTGAACATTTATATAGCTGGCTGGTAAGGTAACAATGGAGATAGACAGAAAGATCGATAGTGAGATATAAAGAAAATGAGATAGATAGACAGATTGGCAGATAGATAGATAAGTTTCTATTTATTTGCCACGAGGGCACAAAAGAAGGGGACAAATACAAGGGGGGAGTTTACTACGCCCTTGGTCACAGAACAGGGAATTCTCCCGTTCTGTTGCCAGTTGCAGTAGACCGCTTCGAGGAGATCGAAGAAGAAGTCCGGCATACTTAAATACAGTTCGTATGAAAGACCATCGAGGCCCGGAGATTTGCGCCTGCCGCATTGTCTCAGCACGTCCCCTATTTCAGCAGCTGAGATCGGCCTCTCGCAGGACTTCGCCTCCTCGTCCGAAAGACGCGGCAGACCGTCGAGGTATGGACCGAGGTCCACATCCCCATCTGGCCCCTCGTCCCTTCCGAACAATCGGGCAAAGTGCCTTTGAAAGGCCTCACACATCTGCTTAGGTTGAAGGATCACCCGTCCATCCTGGTCTCGCAAAGACCGGATAGTGGATCTAGTCCCACTTTTGGCTTCTGTCACGCGGGCCCAGCTAACAGCTTTGATCCCCTCGTTTCCCAGAGCACGTATTTTGCTTCGGACAACGCAGCCTTCGTGTTTCGCGTCGAAGAACTGGCCCAAGGCCGTTCTCGACGCTAGCACTCTGGCTACGTCGCCGCTTCTAATTGCCTCTTCTACACTATCTACCAACTCCCTTTCCTTCCTATTTCTATCTGAGGCTAACTCCTTACTAACTCCTATTGAAGCTACTCTAATCTCTCTTTTGAGAGAGCCCCACCACCTGCTGTTGACGATGGCGCCCGTCAACTGCTCCTTAACTAATGTACTAATCCGGTTCCTGTAAGCTTTACTTGCCGGTAAGGACAAGTTGAGCTTCCAGTAACCGGGTCCCTGTCTATGCGTTCTATCAAGGTTGACCATGGAGGTCACTAACTTGTGGTCTGAATAGCCAACCATGAGCATTTTTGGACAACTTAAAAAGTCCCTATCCTTATTTCTAACTAAGAACCTATCTAGGTATGATCTAGATTGACCGCTGTGGTTTTTCAAAGTCCAGATTGGCACAGTCGGAAAATCTAGTCGATTTTTATCGGCCAGGTCGAATCGGCCGATTAACCCCTTGAGGCTGTTACAACCCCCTCTATCAGGACATGGCCATACATAGTCCCAACGTGCATCTAGGATACCATTCCAGACCCCCACTAAAAGCAAGGAGCCCTAGAAAAGTCTCCAGACGATGGAAGAAGTCCGGCCGCGTTGACCCAAAAGGGCCGTATACGGCGACCAGCCTAAAAGCTCCGCCTTCACCACTGCCAATGTCCTGAACCACTAGTCGACCCTCCGGGTCCAAGTGTACCGTCTGTGTAGCGAGACTCAGATGTTTTTGCAGCAGAACGACAACCCAACTCCCATCTCCGGGCTGACAGAGAGATGCGTGCATCTCAAAGTCATCAAAGGTGGGGGCCCGCTGTCGCACGCTGCTGATCCGGGCCTCGCAAATAACCATCACATTTATACATCGTGACCTGAGGTCATTTAGAAGCATTGCTTGCTTCCGAGGTGAGTCCAGGCCACGCGCATTTAGACAACCTATTCTCAACACAGCCATGTTGGTGGTAAAGAGAAAAGGCACTTACCTCTCTGCGTCCCGGGGACCGGGCCTCACAATTTCCATGGGGTGGGGGATGGGTTGTTGGGTGGGGTGGTGGTTTGTGGAAGTGTACTGCATCCTCTTTCAAGTCTAGGAGGCCACATAGTACCGCCCAGAAATCAATATCTGGATCGATACTGTGTATGGTCAATCTTTGTGTTTTTCTTCCTAAATAAGTGGGGACACAATTAGGGCCGTCAATTTATCTTTCATTCGGATGGATAGACTACCGTAGAGTCTATCCTTCCGAATGAATATACAATGTTTTTCAGATGATCTTTTAACGCCAGTTCAATCTCTGTCTGTGTGAGTTGTACTGGCTTACGGGTTTTGTTTGATATTGTCCTATAAATAATAGTTTTTAAGCTATTTTCCTTTTTTAGCTCTGGGGGAGAATTTAAAGAAAATAGACCATTCTCCTCCAAAGTTATATACTTCCGTGCATTTTCCATTT
>CAXHJY010000643.1:0-7500 GCA_964016885.1 Eledone cirrhosa | reverse complement strand
ATATATATATATATATTTATACACACACATGCACACTTTCTCAGCCACACATTCAAGCACAGACATATCTATGTCTCTCTCTCTCTCTATATATATATATACAGATACACACACACCAATAACCAGCATCGTACACACAGAACACACTCACGTACTACTTCATACACATACACGGTGACACTTACACACAGACACACATACATACACACAACACACTCACGTACACATTCATACATACAACCACCCACAGACACACTAACAGGCTCATAAATGTGTGTCCGCAATTAGTAACCACACAGATAAAGATCTTTGTGAATACATATGCGTATACATCAATTTCTAGCATGGCACCATTCCACAGATTTTGGTACAACGCCACACATTTAAAGATAATATCTTCCATCTGCTTCATAATTCTTCTCTTAAGAACACAATAAAAACTGTCGTTTGACTGATTATATCTGAGTTATCACCCTTTGCAAGCACGTCCATAAAATGGACTCCATTAATCCAGCCGTTGTAACGAAACATTCTTTATAAGGAGTTCGACCGAAACAAATCTTTTGTTTGTTATTATCTCGTGTTTAAAAATTAAACAATAAATTACTGAAAACATACCTGCAATAGGACTGAATCATGTAATTAAATATAAATTTATATTTAAAATATTTTCGAATATCTCAGCAGTTAGACGTTTTCGTTGTCGACTAAAATTTACCTCTTTAGATTTTTCCATAATTTTAGACAGATTCTTAACAATTGTTGACAATGTCGACGGAGTTAAGCGGTAAATAAATGTTTTAGCTTCTTTTCCAAGAATCAACAGATTTCAGAATTTCCAACTTTTCGTGAAACAAAAAATGTTGCCCCCCCCCTTTTCGCTTTGTTTTCCAGACGGTCAGGCAGGCAGACAGATGGACAGACAAGTGGACAGACAGATAGACAGACAGATAGACAGGCGGACAGACTGATAGACATATGTCAGACAGACAGAGAGACGGACGGACAGACAGACTGATACTTAAAGGCAGTCGACAGAGAGAGAGAGAAAGTGAAGGCGAATGGAGAAGAGAGTGAGAGTGACAAAGTGGAGGATTAACAGAGAGAGGGGGAAGAGGGAGGGAGGGAGGGAAAGCGAAATAGAGAGAGAGACAGAGATAGATAGATAGATAGATAGATAGAGAGAGACAGAGAGAGGGGTGGGAACTTGTTTTGACACGTGACCCTAGGCTGACAATCTACAATGTACGTGCATGTATGTATGTGTATGTGTAGGTAATTGATTTATATAGATAAATATATGTTAGTGTGTCGATGTGTCTGAGTGTGTGTGTGTGTGTGTGTGTGTGTGTGTGTGTGTGTGTGTGTGTGTGTTCTCGCTACTCCAGCGATATTTACACGGCGTTCAAACACTTCCTTTCGTGTAAACAGGAGTTACCACCCGACAGGTAAGATAAGGATTTCAGTTGCTTCTCTCTCTCTCCCCATAACACACACACACACACACATATATATGTAAAAGGTAAACAGAAATAACAACACAATCGGTACAGTATAAGGAAGGTATATATATATATATATATAATAAAAAGTTTAACAAGGATCAATGAATTCATCAATGAATAAAGTTTCATAATATATATATACGTATATATATATATATATATACACGTACATTTATATTTGTCTATATATATATATATATATACGTATATATATATATATATATATATATATATATATATATATATATATATATACACGTATATGTATGTATATATATATATATATATATATATATATATATATATATATATATATATCAGTGGCGAAGGGTAACCTGGAAAGCAAGGCATGCAGTCCAATCACCATGGCGGAAAGTGGGGCTGTGCAGCCTTACCCCCCCGCGGTCAAAGCTGCATGTAGTATTATCTAGTGTTGGTGTGTGTATGTTATCTTTTTATGTGTCTACGATTTAGTAAGCAGTCAAAATTCTGCTTGCCCCAAAGCTGTCGTGTGTATGTGTATTTGTGTGTGTGTGTGAAGGTGTGTGGGTGTGTAGGTTTAGTAGAAAGGTACGAGACGGTAGAGACATTCCTCTGCTCAGTTGACTTGACCAGTTGAGTGTGACGGGGATGAAAGAACCTGGTGCTCACATCTTCAGACATGTCTTGCCATGTTATGGAAATTATACTTTCTCCTCTGTCTCTCTATCTCTCTTATAATCGCACACACACTTTCATTCTCTCTCTCGATATATATATAGTTCCCGTATGAGGAAGACAAAGTCAGTCGACTGCACACTGCCCACAACAAGACAACCCGTCTAACCCATGCTAGCGTGGAAGACATATATAATGAACACACATATATAATGAAACAGTTCTAGTCATCATTAAAGTGCAATAAAGTATTTTGTCTTAAGGACACAACACTGAGAATCGAACCCGAAGTCTTTACGATTGCAAGCCGAGCCTCCTAACCCCCTAGCCACTAAGCTGGGTCCCTTAATTTTAGGATGTGTAGAAGAAATAGAAAATCAATCACATTGAAAGAAACTGAGCTGAAATATTCATCAATAGTTTTTAATAAAAACAAAACAAAACAACCCTTCCCCTCCCCCACCATCACCTCCCACCCCACAAGAAAAAACAAACAAACAAAAGCAAGATCGTGTGATGGAATATTAATGGTCTTCCTTTAATCAGGGGGGATTACTCTTACTCTCGTGAAATATTGTCCGGGGTTTTGTTTTGTTATTTTTGTGACAGAAGATTAATCTGTGATAATTCTTTTTTGTAGAAATAACGGTGTCTGAGAGAGGCACAAGGCCAGCAATTTAGGGGGGTAGGGAGTCTATTAAATCGAACCCCAGTGCGTTAATGGTACTTTATTTTATCAACACGTTAAGGACGAAAGGCAAAGCTAATCTCTAATATTAATTATAAAGGTTTCCGACCGTCTGTCCGTCTGTTTTTCTCTCTCAATCCCTTCTCTCTCTTTTTCTTTCCCCTGTTCTACTCCCACATCATATTCAGCCATTCCTCCTCCTCCTCCTCAGTCTCCCCAACTCTCATCCCCCTTCGTTTCAGTTTAAGATTTAAATACCCCCCCCCCCCCCACCAAATTCTTGTATCTTACCAAACCCAACCTAAGTCAAACTCTACGTTGCAGACTCCACCAACCCTCACCCCACCCACGCCTCACCTTGTTGACCCCCCCCCGCACTTCCATCTCCTCCCCCCGTTCCTAAACCAGTTAACTTCAAATGTTCAACCTGAATATATTTAAATATATTGACCTCATTAAAATGACTGCCCTTTTCTGGTTTAGCAGGACCTGAGAAGGCATTGAGTACTCAATATGCCCTGAATTAGAATATAAGTTTCATATATATATATTTGTTTAATATCGTAAACCTACTCCAAAAACTGTTGAGTGCTTTTATATCAGTTATAAAATATTTACTCGTTGTAACCCAACAATTTTAAATAAAACTTTTGCATATATATATATATATATATATATATATATATATATATAAAATAAAGTAAAAGAAGGTCGAGTGGTTACACACACACACACACACATATATATATATATATAAATTAGAAAAAAAAAATGAAAAAGATTAATAGGACACTCTACTAATATCTCCCAGCAGGGTTTGAACACCCGGGACAGGATTGAACCTCCAGCCAAGGAACGAACCCCGAGACCAGAATCTCACCATCTCTGGTACTTCCCACTCAGCCACCGAGACTGCTATAAAGATCTACTGAAAATCAATATTTATAAACCTACTTTCAAAATAAAATTAATTAAATTAAATTAAATTAAAAATAAAATAAAATATATGGACATTGGGGTTCTCACGAAACCTTTTCATTTTTTTTTATAAGAGATGTCAATCCTGGCCCGGGGATCCAATCCTGGACAGAGGTTCAGTCCTGGACTCAGGTTCAATCCTTGCTAGGAGATACATCTAAGGTGCCCTATTAATCTTTTTCAATTTTCCTTCTACATCTCTGAAAAAACCTGAAAAAGTTTCGTGAGAACCCCAATGTCTATTTATTTTATTTTATTTTTAATTAAAATTAATTAAATTAATTTTATTTTGAAAGTAGGTTTATAAATATTGATTTTCAGTAGATCTTTATAGCAGTCTCGGTGGCTTAGTGGGAAGTACCAGAGATGGTGAGATCCTGGTCTGGGGTTTCAATCTCAGACTGGAGGTTCAATCCTGACTGGGAGATACATCTAAGGTGTCCTGTTAATGTTTTTTTCAATTTTCCTTTTACATCTCTTTAAAAAAAACTGAAAAACTTTCGTGAGAACCCCAATGTCTATTTATTTTGTTTAATTTAATTTAATTTAATTTAATTTAATTTAATTTAGTTAATTTAATTTTTTTTTTGGTAGTAGGTTTATAAGTATGAATTTTCTATAGATCTTTATAGCAGTCTCGGTGGCTTAGTGGGAAGTACCAGAGATGGTGAGATTCTAGTCTGGAGGTTCATTCCTGGCCCGGGGTTTCTATCCTGTTCTGGGAGATACATGTAAGGTGTCCTATTAATCTTTTTCAGTTTTCCTTTTACATCTCTTTGAAAAAAAACTGAAAATGTTTGGTGAGAACCCCAATGTCTATTAATTTAATTAAATTAAATTAAATTAAATTTTTATTTTAGTTAAATTGTCGAAACCAATGGCGGTCTAAAAGTTGAGGAGACAATATAATGTCTATTTTATCCCTTTCTTATTTCTTCCTATCTCTTCTACGAACCAACACACTTCTAGCTACTGATCTCTATCGTTTGAGGTAAAATTAAGCCATTGACATTATTTTGTTGTTTTAACAACTTCCTTGAACCGAGGTCTTCCAATTAATTTATGAATTCTAATACACTCGCCTTTCAAACTCGATATTCGACATATAGTCGTTTATATATATATATATATATATATATATATATATATATGTAGAAGTTCTATTTAAATTGTTGGGATACAACAAACAAATATTTTTATAACTCATATAAAGCACTCAACAAGTTATTGGAGTAAAAATACGATATATTAACAAATGGAAACTATATTTATAAAACGATATTTATTTCATTATACATATTTCAAGGACACCAAGTTAAATTATGGTGTGCTTTCATCAGATAAAATATAATATAGATCAGTTTTATAAATAAATATTGACATACCCTTAAAGAATGCGACTATTTCTGTTGGAAGCTCCAGGGAGCTTCCAACAGAAATAGTCGCATTCTTTAAGGGTATGTCAATATTTATTTATAAAACTGATCTATATTATATTTTATCTGATGAAAGCACACCATAATTTAACTTGGTGTCCTTGAAATATGTATAATGAAATAAATATCGTTTTATAAATATAGTTTCCATTTGTTAATATATCGTATATATATATATATATATATATATATATATATATATATATATATAGTATTAAACTATCCTCTTGCATTATCTACGATAACTGCCGATTGTATTTTAATTTTACATTGATGTCGTATTTTAATTGTGCTTTGATTCTGTTTTAATGTGATTTTGTTTTTGAATTTAAATTGCCATTCAGAAATAATATAATATATGTCACCCCACTGTACATCAATATATACATATGTATCTGTATGTCTCTTGCGTTGGAAAGGAGGTCATGTATGGGTACAAACATTGAAAAATGGTCCGAAGCCTCCAAGCCTCGGTTTGGATGAAACAATTGTAAGCGAATAAATGCTTTGAACATAGCTTTGACTCCTGTGAATTCTCTCTCTCTATATGCATATACATATAGTGTATATATATATATATATATATATATATATATATATATATATATATATATATATATATATATATATATTCATACATATATACACATACTGTATAAAGATATGTGTGTGTAAGTGTGTCTATATATGTGTATGTGTGTATATATGTATATGTGTGTATGTATATGTGTATGTATATGTATGTATATATGTATGAAATATGTGTATGTATATGTATGTATATATGTATGTATATGTGTATGTATATGTGTATGTACATGTATGTATATATCTACGTTTTAATTATTGTTCAGATTTTTATTTTTTCCTTTAGTCCCCCCCCCCTCTCACCCTGATTCTGTCATCACCTTCACGATCATCATCATCATCATCATCATCATCAACATCAACTTATTTGCCATCATCATCATCATCATCATCACCATTAACGCTGCCACCACAATCAGTACCACCACAATCGACACCTCCACCACTTATCACGATCACCTCCCCAACAACAATAACAACAACACTACCGCCACCACCATCATCATAATCTTCATTCTTTTCCTTCGCAACACACACACTAACACACACACACTAACACAACACTAGCACACACACACAAACACACACTAACACAACACAACACACACACACAACACTAGCACACAAATACTAACACAGATACACAGACACGCAGCACACACATAGCGACACGCACACTCAAATACACACAGACACATATAGCCAGAGACAGAAACACAGACACAGACGCACACATACACACACATTCATGCGCAGACATACACACACACTCAAACACATACACACACATTGACTGACTGGCTAACACTTCCGTTCCGACAGCTCATGAAACCTCCATTATTCATTGAAGCACTGCTCAACATCCGGGTTATCAAGCTGTCTTTGTGCTCCCCCCATCACCACCACCACCTTCCTACTATCTCCACCACCCTCTCCTACCCCTCTTCTCTCCTACCCTCCTCTCTACTCTCACCTACCCACCTCTCTCTCTCTCTACCCTCTCCTACCCACCTCTCTCTCTCTACCCTCTCCTACCCCTCCTCTCTCTCTCTCCTTCTTCACCCTCACCTACCCCCCCCTCTTCCTCTCCTCTCTCTGCCCGTTCACCCTCTCTCTCCACCCCTATCCCCCCCTCTCTCTCTCTGTTATAAAACATTCCTCTCAGCCTCTCCTTCCGCACAAACAACATATTTCTCGTCTGTCAAGGAAAGCAGCCAATCTTTGGTCGTTATTGTAATTATTAAGAACTTATTATCATTATAATTATTGCCAGTATCGGTAGAGGGTCGGACGCCATGCTTTGCAGCATAGAGTTACGGCCCTTTATGATCTGAGTTCAAATGCCGCCGAGGATAACTTTGCCTTTCATCCTTACGGAGTCGATAAAATAAAGTACCAGTAATGTACTGGGGGTAATTGCTGGCCTTGTGCCAACAGTAGAAACAATTATTATATATAAGGACCGTGGACTGCTGGGAACGACGAGGCTAACACGCCTGATGATCTACATTCTAGAGAACGTCCCTCAAGATGTGTGTATATATATACATCTGTATATATATATATGTATATATATATATATATATATATATATATATATATATATAAAGGGGTCAATCGAGCCGCAGATTACAGAGTCGGGTAAGAT
>CAXHJY010000642.1:0-53343 GCA_964016885.1 Eledone cirrhosa | reverse complement strand
GGTGTCACGACAAAAAAAAAACACAGTCCACGCTGTAATGTGGCCGTGTAGGTAACACGGTAAAAACCTCCCAGTCCACACTGTAAACGTGGTTGGTGTTGGGAAGGGCACCCAGCCGTAGAAAACCCGCCAGACGTGTAGGTGTCACGACAAAAAAACACACAGTCCACGCAGTAATGTGGCCGTGTAGGTAAAACGGTAAAAACCTCCCAGTCCACGCTGTAATGTGGCCGTGTAGGTAAAACGGTAAAAACCTCCCAGTCCACACTGTAAACGTGGTTGGTGTGAGGAAGGGCATCCAGCCGTAGAAAACCCGCCAGACAGTCCTATGCGAGCAAGACAACCACTCTTGCCTAAGTGGGAAAACTCCCGTCTAAACCCATGCAAGCGTGGAAGATGGACGTTAAATGATGATGATGATGATGTGTATATAAGTTTTCATATACACAGCTCTCTCTCTCTCATATATATATATATTTCTCATCATCATCATCATCGTCGTTTAACGTCCATCTTCCACGCTAGCATGGGTCTGGATGGGAATTGTCCCACTTGAGGCAAGATTGGTTGTCTGGCGGGTTTTCTACGGCTTGATGCCCTTCCTAACACCAACCACGTTTACAGTGTGGACTGGCAGGTTTTTACCGTGTTACCTACACGGCCACATTACAGTGTGAACTGTCGTCTTTCATGCGCATCACGTGACCATACCAACGTAGTCTTCTCTCGAGTAAACAGCATCTGATCCCTCTTATTCTTAATTTCTCACTTAGTTCATTTATGCTTTGCCGTTCGCGTATATTACTATTACACATCCAACGGAGCATGCAAGCTTCGTTCCTCTCCAGTCTGCGTAGATCCTCTGCACACAAGGCCCATGTAACATCGCTGTTCGTATGCAGGCATCATACAGCCTGCCCTTCATTTTTAGAGAGAAACCCTTAGTTGCTAATAGTGGTATAAGCTCTCTGAACTTTTTCCATCCCGTTCTGACTCTAGCTACTGTACTTTCGGAGCACCCTCCACCACTGCTGATTTTGACACCCAGGTAACGGAAGGTGTCCACTATTTCTATAGAACCATCTGAGCAATGGAATGAGCTAGTATTCTGTGGCATTTGCTGCTACTTATTGCACCAGAGCACCAGCCACATATAAAATCTATATTCTTAGTTAGCTTACCTTTGATCCCACTACATCTTTTATGAACCCATACTTTGCATTTGGGACATAAAATGGAGTTTCTGCCTACTCCTTTCCTACACACTGAGCATGGCCATTTCCCAGATGGGACCGGTGCCCTATGTTCCTTCCTACAAACTAGTACTTTAGTCTTAGACAAGTTAATTTTAAGGCCTTTTGATTCTAGGCCATGCTTCCATGTTTGGAATTTCTTCTCTAGTTCAGCCATTGATTCGGCTACGAGCGTTAGATCATCTGCGTATAGAAGTTCCCATTGGCAGCTGGTCTTGAACTCCTCCGTTATAGCTTAGAGGGCAATAATAAATAGGAGGGGGCTAAGGATGGAGGCCTGATGAACACCAACTTTTACGCTAAACTCTTCACTATATTCGTTGTTAATTCTAACCTTGCTGACTGTTTCTTTATACTTGGCTTGTATAGCTCTCACAAGCCATTCATCAACACCTAGTTTTCTGAGAGCCCACCAGATAATGGGGCGTGGGACAAGGGCTTTCTCCAAGTCAACAAAAGCTAAGTATAGGGGTTTACTTTTAGCTAGGTACTTCTCTTGTAGTTGTCGTACAAACCCAAACTGCATTTCATCTAGATCAATTCGCTCTCTGATTAGTTGCGCTATTACTTTTTCTGTGACCTTCATGACCTGGTCAATTAATTTAATGCCTCTATAGTTTCCCTATCTAGGGTATCTCCTTTACCCTTGTAGCAGTTAATGATGATGCTGCTACACCAATCCTTTGGTACGACCCCATTCTGTATGACTTGGTTTACTATCTAGGTGACCATAGTGTGTCCCACTGTTCCAGATGCTTTCAGCATTTCAGCAACTATTTCCGAAGGCCCAGCCGCCTTGCCCGTCTTCATATCTTTGATTGCCTTACTTATTATACTACCTTCAACTTGCACTGCTGGTCCCTCTATTGGATCAATGTGGGCGAGACTGTCTTCCTCCCATTTAGTAGCCTTTCGTAGTGACACTTCCAAGCTACCTTCTTATCAGCGTCAGTGATGGCAAGTACACCATCATCATTATGGACACACTTCTCCCCGACAATATCACGGTTTTCCTTGACACATTGCCTAGCAATCCTGAACACCTCATGTTTTTGGTCCTCGCATTGTAGAACAAGCTTGAACTTTCTTTCCTCTGCTTCCCTTCTTGCGAAGTACACTTGTCTCCTAGCTTCCCTCCTGGCTATTTGATAGTGTTCTCTACTTCCCCCCTCCCGCCATACTTTCCAAGCCTGCTTTTTGGCCTTGATCGACTCCTCCACCTTACTATTCCACCACCAAGTTACTCTCCTCCTGCCTATAGGTCTGCTCCAGCCACAGATTTCATCTGTCGCCTTCAGCAGGTTAACTTTCAGGAATTCCCAATGTTCCTCTATATTGTACGACTCTAATTGCTCTCTATATATATATCATCATCATCGTTTAATATCTATCTTCCACGCTAGCACATATATATATATATATAGATAGGAGGCACATGGCTTAGTGGTTAGGGCATTAGCCTTGCAATCGAAAAGTTGTGAGTTCAATTCTCAGACCGGGTGATGTGTTGTTTCCTTGAGCAAGACACTTTATTTCACATTGCTCCAGTTTACTCAGCTGTAGAAATGAGATGATAGGCACTGGGGTCCCTATCATTCCACTGCAAAGTGGTCGTGGAGGTGCCACGGCAAAAAAGCACCCAGCACTCACTGTAAATAAGGTTGGTGTTAGGAAGGGCATCCAGCTGTAGAAATCAAGCCAGAATCAGTTCCCGTCCCACCCTTGCAAGCAGGGAAAAGCGGACGTAAAATGAAATGATGATATATATACCATTATCGTCATATGTCCATTTTCCTTGCTAGCAAAGGTTGGACATTTCATAACAGACCAAGTCAGTACTTAATCTCAGAGCTACTGACCTTTCAGATTAGCATAAGCGCCACATATCACGTACATTATATAAAGTTTATCGGGTGCATTTTATCATGAAACCAATGCTAGGGATGTTGTCATGTCCTTGACACAACAAAGGAGTCTTCTGGATGCCCTCCCCAATGCCAACCACTTTACAGAGTGTACTGAGTGCATTTTTCATGGCACCAGCAGGGGTTGACGACTTGATCTAAGTGTGACATGGTTAGAGCAGAGGGAGGGAAAAATAAAAAGGATGATAAGTATGGTGTCAAGAATAGATGGAAGGGAGATGACAAATATGATGTTATATATATATGTAACTCACAAGGCATTGGTTGACCTAGGGTTGTAGTAGAAGGGACCTACCCAAGGAATCATGGACTGAAATTGAACTTCTAATCACGTGGTTCTGAAGCAAACATCTTTACAACACAGCTATGCCTATTATTATTATTCTTTGCTTCTGAAAAAAGGTGAAGTGATAAAGTGACTTATAATCCATTAAGGCTCACAGAATATTTTCATTTCACTGCACAAACTGATTTGTGTGTATCAAATACTAAAGTTATGAAGAACTTTCAAATGAAAAAATTTCCAAAATACTTTAGCTCTTGTTGTTAACATTATTATTGTGTATGATTTGACTGAGGCTGCTATCATTAAAACACTCAAGAAACCTTCTATAAGGTGTAACCTCAGAGGAGGACAGCTAAGCCTATACAGTTGTGAAGTTTAACACCATTATTATGTACCATT
Source organism: Eledone cirrhosa (assembly GCA_964016885.1). Taxonomy (NCBI): domain Eukaryota; kingdom Metazoa; phylum Mollusca; class Cephalopoda; order Octopoda; family Eledonidae; genus Eledone; species Eledone cirrhosa. The sequence goes on along the minus strand of CAXHJY010000642.1, from coordinate 49,480 downwards.
TCTTTAGCAAAGTTGCTTGAATATTCAGTTTTAATACTTTCTTTTTTTTTTTCTCAAATTATAGTGAAAATGAAATATTTCTATTTCAATATTTAAGATGTTTATCCACATGAAATTTTTTATTTACTATCTAGTCAGGTGGGGAAAGGCAGTACCTGTGATCCTTTTCAGGGCCACTGATACTGGTAGGAGGGACGGAGGAGGGCATCTTCAAACAAGAGACTTGGTCTAAATACTTGCAATAGAGAAGATTCCACTAAAGTCATCTAAGGGCCAGGTGATAGTATTAAATTAAGCTACAAATTAGTCTATTGATATTTTACTCTAACATCATAAATCATGAAATGAATGGTCAATGCAACTGTCTAATTAGTATAATTAATGAATTCTTGTATTTTGCCAAGGAAGTGATAAATACATAATTTGAGTTCTGTCAGTGAGTCTGTTTTTCTTTTCCTCATCAATTAACATCTGCTTTTACATGCTGACATGCGTTAGATGGGTCATTACATAACAAGCCAGTATTTAATCAGAGCTGTTTTCCTTCTATATGTTCCAGGTTTCGTATGATTTCTATGGTTGGATGTCCTTCCTAATGTAAACAATTTTACAAATAACTGGCTCTAGAGAGGTTATGTCCTTGATGTAACTGAAGAGTCCTGTAAACCCCATTTTGGCATTGTTTCTATAGTTGGATGTTTTCTGTCTCAAGCTGATGTTTAATATAAAACTTTATAGATTGTTTTTAATCGTACTCTAAAGGAACTTAAATGCATTTAATTTCAACTAGTATCTGATTTGCTTTGTATAGTATATTAAATTATAGTTAGTATTACTAAATATATATTTTAACAAATTCCAATAGGTGTTGATAAAAAATACATTTTAAAAATTTTCTTGAAAATATCCATAGATCTAAGATTATGGAAAAAATATAAGAAAACTTAAACCCATATTTTTTGCTTTGTAGAGAAGATTGTGTGGCTGCAGTAGATGTCAACATGGGCTGTCCAAAAGAATTCTCTATGAAAGTATGTATCTAGACACCATCTTAATAGTATCTTTGGTATCTTAAATGTCTGTTATAAATAATTGTTTCAAACTTAGGTACAAGACCAGCAATTTGAGAGGAAGTTGATTATATTAACTTCAGTATTTGATTGGTACTTATTTTATCAACCCCAGAAGGATGAAAGACAGAGTTTGGCCATGGCAGAATTTAAACTCAGGCCATAAAGCGCCGTAACTAAATGCAGCAAAATATTTTGTCTGATGCTCTAACTATTCTGCCAATCCATCCACCTTCTATCTGTTATAATTAATATAAGGCAATTAATTATTGTTCATTAAAGTTTAGTCTTTGCATTCATTAGAGTTTTTTTTACATAGCATTTAACTACTATACTGCATCTGTTTTAGAATAGCACATGCATATATATATATAAATATAATATAATATAAATAATTGTTTCTACTTTAGGCACAAGGCCAGCAATTAGGATAAATATAGAACCAAATTATAACTAATATTTTTGTTTTAACCTCTTAGTGCCAAAGATGAGATAACTTGTCTTAACATGTATACATTCCAGTGCCATGGATGAGATAACTTGTCCTAACATGCTTGAACTCATTTCCAACAGTTCATAACTTCAAAGCTAGATGAGGTTACTAGTTTATTGATGTGACGTTTGTCAATCAAAATAGTCATTTTACTGGAAAAAAAAACCGGCACAGCAACTGTAGCTATGTAAATATATGCGGCAGTCAACAGGTTAAAACATTATTCTGTTTAAAAGAAACTTGTGCATAAGGGGAAAATATTTGAAATTTCATTATAGGAATTGTCTAACGTGTTTTTGTTCATCTTTTATCATTAGGGTGGTATGGGAGCTGCTCTTTTGAAGAAACCAGAAAAAGTTAAAGAAGTAAGTTAAACAATTTAAGCACCAACTTGTTCAAAACCGCCTCTATTAAAAAGCATCTTTTAAAAGTAGATGAAATTATATTTAATTTTGAGTAAAGCAGATTGGATTAGGTAGCATAAAGCATCTTATCCAAAGATAGTAAGAATAGTTATGCATGAACTAAAAATTCATGGTGTTGCATAGTGGCTCCTAAATTTATTTTGTTGCAGAAACCTTATTCGATTTTCCAAAAATCATGGAAGCCATACCCATATTTTATAAACAATCCACATCAAAATAACTTTAATAAGACATTAAATTAAACTAAAAATTGTTTTGGAGAGAGAATTTATTCATATATAAAAACCAATAAAATAAAATAAAGAGTTTTAATAAATATTATTAAAAGACACCTAATCTTGCAAAATTCATTTTGGGAAGTACTTGTGTAGATAGTTAATTCATTAAACATTCTATACTCATACATTTGTAAGTATGTTAAAATTTATGTGGTTTTTCATCTCTTAAAACATATTGGATAGAAATAATTTTTTTGTAATATTTATATTTTAGATTTTAACCACACTTGTTAACAACTTGTCTATACCGGTAACATGCAAAATCCGAGTCCTTCCTTCTGTAAGTTATATTTAAGTTATTTACAGAGTAAAACTTTCTGGTTTTTGTTTTTCATGAAAAATCATTATCTCTATCATTATCATTGTTATTATCATCATCGTCATCGACACCATGGTTTGCGGCATAGCTACATTCCTTTACGTTCTGAGTTCAAATCCTGCTACGGTTAGCTTTGCTTTTCATATTTATGGGGTCGATAAAATAAAACACCAGCAATGCACTGGGGTCGATTTAATTGACATTCCCCTCCCACCAAAAATTGTTGGCCTTATGCTTAAATCAGAAATCGTCATCATCGCATCATTTTATATCCACTTTCCATGGGTTGGAGAGTAGGAATATGAGTATGAAAGAGGAAAAAGTTATAGGATGGAAGAGAGAGGGAGGAGCGAGGGTAGTTACATGTCAGTTGGAGGGAGGTTGAGCAATAGCAAAATCATCATTTTATGTTCATTTTTCCATGCTAGTATGAGTTGGACAAGTCATCATGATCCAATACTAGACTGATTGGAGACCATGTCTTGTTCATATATTTTATATTTGGCTTGATTTATCTGGTTGGATGCTCTTCCTAATGCCAAAAACTTTATACTGTGCACTGGGTGCATTTTATTGTGGTATATATATATTATCGTCATCATCATTATCACTGTTAACCCTTTAGCATTTACATTACTCTACATTTACTATTATATTTTCACCGTAAAACCTTTACCTTACATACTTATCTCTCATAATATCGAATCTATGAGATTTTGATGTTATTTATTTTGAGTACAATACCTTAACATCATTATGAGCAGCCAGGTACAGCCAGTTTGAACAGAAAGAGGTGAGAGAATTCTGGTCAGATATAGCCGGTTTAAATGCTAAAGGGTTAAACATCTATTTTCCATGCTTGCATAGGTTGGTCAGGCTGCCACAAACTTAGGCCAGACTGGTGAGTTGACCACATCTTCAACTTAGGCCAGACTGGTGAGTTGACCATGTCTTCTCCTTACACTCCGTTTTTAGCCTGTTTTCTACAGCTGGATGCCTTTCCTTATGCCAACAACTTTACAGCATGTACTAAAAGCATTTTATCATGACTCTGGCACTGTCTCCTTATAGGATGAGCTGTGTCCATTTTATCATGGTACCAGCACTACCACCTTACAAGGTGAACAGTATGCTTTTTGTCGCATCATCAGTACTGTCACCTGACATGGTGCAATGGGTAATTTCTATCATGGCACCAGTACTACCACTTTACGAAGTGAGCAGGGTGCATTTTATTATGGCACCAACACTATCTCATATCATCATCATCATCATCGTTTAACGTCCATCTTCCATGCTTGCATATGATATACATATATCATATATATATGCCACAGTATATATTAAAATAATTTTGTGGTGAAAATCAATGAAGCTTAGATTTTAGTTCACTGGAAGTAGATGGAACTCTAATGTTCATGCCTATCCATAAATAGATTTGTGCTGTCTGAAATGTTTTTCTCTTTAAGTTTGACCAAATTTATACCTGTAGCTATAAGTGTAAACAAAGCAGTTGACTTAAAAAGCATTGTGAAAATTTGTAAATGTGGTTACCAATGCAAATGACTATAATAAGAGTGCTTCTTTTTTACTCAGAATGTGTGAATGTGTTTGTGTATATATATGTATGTGTATGCAAAAGGCAAACAGAAATAACAAAAGAATAAGAAATTAAAGAAGAAATAGAAAGATAGTCAGGCAGGCAGGGCGGAAATGGAACAAAAAATTTTTTAGAGAAAAATTTGTGTTGCCATCTCTTGAAAAACTGTTGCTCGTGTTTTGTGTATGATATACTTTTTTGAAAAGGTGGTGATCGAGCCTGTCTATTTGAAAAGAAAAAAAAACGTTTTGTATATAGAGTTGTTTGTGTGCACATGCATATACATATGTGTGTGTTTTTATGCATCCATATCAAACTAAGAGGATATGTGTGTGTATATATGTAAGCAAAAGAGTGTATGTGTTAGTTATGAATGAAGCTGTGTGTGTACAGAGCTGAGAAGGTAAAAATAGAGGTGTGTGTGTGTTTTTATTGGTCTGTATAAGCTGTAAGAGTGTATGTTTCTGACCATGACCATAACAGAGCCACGGGAACCTAGGGGGTGACTATGTGTGCGACAATGGACGGGATAAAGGTGACAGTGGCAAGGGGTAAAGAAGAAAGCACAAGCGTGTGTGTGTGTATATATATATATATTGGGTTGGCAAGAAAGTAATTTCGTTTTTCGCAAATAGAGTTACGATATTTTGAATGACTTTTGTTAATGTTATGATTTTTTCCTTTTGACATTTGATAGCCATTACTTTTAGCTTACTTAAGCAAATTGCGCGAAATTTTGTTTACAGTTGTTAGTTCAGTTAGCAAAGGCGTGTGTGTTCCACCATGACAACGCTAGACCACACACGTCTTTGCTAACTCATGAAAAATTATTGGAGCTTGGTTGGGAAGTGATGTCACATCCACCACCATCAGAATACCATTTATTTAGAAGTTTGCAAAATTCTTTAAATGGTAAAACTTTCAATAATGATGATGACCTGAAATCGCATTTGCTTCAGTTTTTGGCTGATAAGGACCAAAAGTTCTATGAGTGCGGCATCATGAAGTTGCCAGAAAGATGGCAAAAGGTTTTCGAATAAAATGGAAAATATATAATGGATTAAAGTTCATTCTTTGTATGAAAAAAAAATGACTTTTATTTCACACTAAAAAACCGAAATTACTTTCTTGCCAACCCAATATATATATATATATATCATCATCATCATCAACGTTTAACGTCCGTGTTCCACGCTTGCATGGGTTTGGACGGGGGTATTTCCCACTTGAGGCAAGAGTGATTGTCTTGCTCGCATAGGACAGTCTGGCGGGTTTTCTACAGCTGGATGCCCTTCCTAACACCAACCACATTTACAGTGTGGGGCTGGGAGGTTTTTACTGTTTTACCTACACAGCCACATTACAGGGTGGACTGTCTGGCGGGTTTTCTATGGCTGGATGCCCTTCCTAACACCAACCACATTTACAGTGTGGGACTGGGAGGTTTTTACCGTGTTGCCTACACGGCCACATTACAGCGTGGACTGTGTGTTTTTTTGTTGTGACACCTACACGATCTCATTTGTTTCGGCCTGGATGTTGTGGCACCAACATAACTTTACATTGAAAGGGGCGGTGTGGATGGGGTGGGGGTGGTGGGACGGGGGTGTATTTTGTTAGAGATGCCTACTGACTGTAGTAGGTTTTACTTTGTATTTAGGTAAGGTGGGTCTTCTCTATTACTGAGTACCGCCAAAGGTCTCGGTTCAGTGACATTGTCTTGGAGAGGTGTAAGTGTGTGAGGTCGGAATTTATCAGCTCGTCCCAGGTTTTTCTGGGTCTGCCTGCTCCATGGCTACCGTCTATCTTTATTGCCCTGCACTTTGTTATACAGCTATCGTCTTTCATGCGCATCACGTGACCATACCAACGTAGCCTTCTCTCGAGTAAACAACATCTGATCCCTCTTATTTCTAATTTTTTATATATATATATATATATATGTGTATATATACACACACAACACACACATATAAAATGTATTAAGATTACCATTATTATTAAGACATTTAATAGACTTAAAAGATGCAGCTTTTCATCCTGAAAACAATCTTGGTGGGGTTGTCAGTTTAATCACTGACAACCTGACCATCTAGCAGGTTGTACTGGATTACATGTTACCAGTAGTGCACAAAAACGATCTGACTAGCCTTTGGTGGACTCGAAATTAAAGTCTGGTCACAACGTCACATTAAATTGGAGACTAAGATTGCTGTACGTCTCATTTGTACTCGCCATACTATTGCATTCATCCAAAACATGGACCTTGTACACACAACATGTTAAAATGTTGGAGCAGTTTCACCAAAAATGCCTCCGGCATATACTCAAAATAACCTGGAACACATTCATTCCAGACACTGAGATTCTAACTAGGGTAAAAGTTACATCTACTCAAGCTATGCTTATTAGGAATCAGTTAAGATGGACAAGTCACATGATTCATATGGGTGACAGATATATCCCTGCTGGGCGGTGCTTTCTTCCCCAGGGAAGGCCTTAGTATTTATTACACTCCGTTTGTCTTGCCTAACAAGTAAGTAATCAATTTGGCTTGTGTGCTCACCTGATCGATATGAAATCAGGTGATTGGCTGGTTTCCTGAAATTTGAATTGTAGATGTTCATGTGCATCACAGAATTCCAGGAATGTCAGCACCTCTTCATTCCTTGAAGCATAACCATAGCCGCCATGAACACCACTGAATCCATCCTGGTACTGTCCCACATGTCCATTGAAGTCACTTGTAGTTGTCTGTAAAAGTTCCTCATAGAACCTCTCCTTTTGTTCTTTATCATGTTAGCATAGATTCAATATTATTTGAGATAATTATGTGAAAATATAGTGTAAGGTAAATGCTAAAGGGTTAAAATAATCTTATAAACTCAGTTTCACTTCATTTCACTCTACTCCATTTACTCTTTCACTGGTTTCAGTCATTAGGCTGCTGCCAAGCTGCTGATGGAGGAGCGGGATTAGTCAGCTATTTCATCTCCAGTATTTATTTTAGCAATCTCTTGTCAAATCATTAAGTTACAGGATGTACACTGGTGCACACACACACACGCACACACACATATATATATATAAGAGAGTTTCTAATATTACCCACAAGCCATTGGTCAACCCGAGTGGGATTGAACCTGGAGCCACATGGTTGTAAAACAATCTCCTTAGTCCCCCTTCTCCACCTCCACCCACGGGCCATGCTTGTATTCATTCCATTCCATAATGTTGTAGATACTCTTCTAAGTATGGGGAAACTATTGCTGTTTTTCAAAATACTTTTTAACTATTTCACATTGTTATTGTTGATGTATTTTTCTTCTGTCTAAAAGCTGGAAGATACATTAGCACTAGTCAAGTTGATTGAAAATACAGGAGTAGCAGCTATTGCCATTCATGCTCGTACACAATGTGAACGGCCAAGACATCCGAATCGTAATGATTATATTAAGAAGATATCAGAAGCCTTAAAAATACCAGTAATTGCCAAGTAAGTTTTAATATTCTTTTACATCTAAAGTTTCTTTATCTGTGTTTTTTCTTCTTTTATTATTGCATACTTTTTAATTTTGTCAAAGACATGACAACCTTCGCAGTGCTGGTGGCATTATAAAATGCATCCAGCACACACTGTAGAATACAGGTATGTATGTAAACATGTTTCATGCCTGTTCCCATCCCCTCAGAGGTCAGTAGCCCAAATAAGTACTAACTTAGTCTGTGTTGATCCGGCCATCCCTTGCTAGCAGGAAAAATGGATGTTAAATGATGATGCCATGCATTTTTAATGGTTTTCAACCAATGGTTATATTTTTGCCTCTCTTTGCATTTAATCAGATATAAAAAGATTTGCAAGGCACATGTTAGTGGGTTCTTTCCTAAAGCATAATACCTTAGATGAGCATTTTCAACTATAGCCTCTGGCTGACCATTCTGCTGTGAGGGAATTTTATAAATGGAAATTGTATGGAGCCTGTTCTATGTATGGATATATATATATATAATATATCTTTCTGTTAAGCGTGAAATTAATACGACTTTATGTTAATGCATCCTCTTGATTTCTTTATATATATATTTCTTACATATCCCCACCCAAACACATGCAATATATCACCTGCAATGCTGCAACGTTACCTTAAAAATAAGCGCAACTATGCCTCCCCTGGTCTTGAGGGTGTTATGTACATGCTTCTCAAACGTGGCGGGTACTTCCTTCTGCACCAGCTATCACTCTTCTTTCAATTCTGTCTGAACAACGGTGCTACTCCAGAGCAGTGGAAAACTGCCAGTGTCATTCCCCTATTCAAAAAGGGTAACCGCGCGTCACCTGTCAACTATCGTCCAGTCAGTCTTACTAGCTGTATTGCCAAACTGATGGAATCCTGTGTCAAAGAAATACTTTGGAACTTCTGGAGCTCTCACAGCCTCATCCGGCCCTCGCAATTTGGATTTATCCTTAACTCCAGCTGCTGTGATCAGCTTATCGAGTTCCTTGAAGACATTACCCGGATCACTGACAGTGGCTCATGGGTGGATGTTGTTTACCTTGACTTTGCTAGGGCTTTTAATTCTGTGCCACACAAAAGACTTATGGCGAAACTCTCTGCAATGGCTGTGAGGGATGATCTTTTTAACTGGTTGAAATCCTTCATTCTCAGCCGAAAAGAGGTAGTCACGGTTCTAGGACAGCATTCTTCACCATATGAGATGTCATCTGGTGTACCACAGGGATCTGTTCTTGGTCCCCTTTTGTTTGTTGCATACATTAATGACATAGATGCCAACTTAAAGAATGCCACAGTACTGAAATATGCAGATGACATCAAGCTGTACCTTGAAATCAAAAGGATAGATCCTGAAATCTATAACTCTTTCCTACAATCAGACCTGGACACAATGCAGCAATGGATCACAGACTGGCAACTGAAGCTGGCTGTGGACAAGTGTACCACCATGCATTTTAGGAGGAAAAATCCAGCGTCCACATACTCCCTCCACAACACTGATATCAAGAAGTCCTCTTGTGAACGTGACCTGGGCATTACTGTCAGCAGCAATTTACGTTGGACAAAGCTTGCCCTCACAAGTGCTGAGAAGAAAGATGCATGGAAGAGTCATTATGATAGATTACTAAATGAGGAGAATGCATGGGAAGAAGAGACCCTACCCCAAGTAGACCCTATAGAGGGGCCAGCAGTACAAGTCAGCAGCAACGTAGTAAGTAAGGCAAATAAAGATATGAAGATGGGGAAGGCAACCGGTCCATCGGGCATAGCTGCCGAGATGCTGAAGGCATCCAGGTCTGTAGGTCACACTATAACCACACGTATTGTTAACCAAGTAATACTAGAAGGTGTCATACCAAAAGATTGGTGCAGTAGCATCATTGTCAACTGCTACAAAGGTAAAGGTGATGCACTAGATAGAGGAAACTATAGAGGTATAAAGCTGATGGACCAGGTCATGAAAGTAACAGAAAGAGTTATAGCACAGTTGATTAGGGACCGGGTGAAAATAGATGAGATGCAATTTGGGTTTGTACCAGGAAGAGGCACCACTGATGCCCTCTTCCTTGTGAGGCAGTTACAGGAAAAGTACCTAGCTAAAAGTAAGCCACTCTACTTGGCATTTGTCGACCTTGAGAACGCCTTTGACAGAGTTCCACGTGATGTAATCTGGTGGGCTCTTAGAAAACTAGGAGTAGATGAATGGCTTGTGAAAGCGGTACAAGCCATGTATAGGGGAGCAGTCAGCAAAGTTAGGATTAGCAATAAGTATAGTGAGGAATTTAGCATACAGGTTGGGGTCCACCAGGGCTCTGTTCTTAGCCCCCTCCTGTTCATCATAGTCCTGCAGGCAATAACGGAGGAGTTTAAGACCGGATGCCCATGGGAACTCCTGTATGCCGATGACCTCGCACTTATAGCTGAATCTATGGTAGAACTAGAGAAGAAATTCCAAACTTGGAAGCAGGGACTAGAAAGAAAGGGTCTCAAAGTCAACATGACAAAGACTAAGGTCCTTGTAAGTAGACGAGAAAACAGAACCCAGATCCCCTCAGGGAAATGGCCTTGCTCAGTATGTAGGAAAGATGTAGGCAGGAACTCCATTCTCTGCCCCAAATGCAAACAATGGGTACACAAGAGATGTAGCGGGATCTCAGGAAGCTTAATTAAGAATGTAGGCTTCACATGCAGCAGCTGTGCTGAGACAGCAAGCAGCAAACAGCCACAGGAAACAAGTACCACCAATCTCTGGGAGGACTCTGTAGAAACAGTAGACAGCTTCTGCTACCTAGGTGACCGAATTAGCAGCGGAGGTGGGTGTTCAGAAAGTACAATAACTAGGGTAAGAACGGGATGGAAGAAGTTTAGGGAACTACTACCACTGCTAGCTGCAAAAGGCTTCTCATTCAGAATGAAAGGCAGACTGTATGATGCGTGTATCCGAACAGCGATGTTGCATGGTAGTGAGACCTGGGCGCTGAAGGTGGAAGACTTACGTAGATTAGAGAGAAATGAAGCCTGCATGCTCCAATGGATGTGTAACAGTAATATACGTGAACGACAAAGCATAAATGAATTGAGAGAGAGACTGAGCATAAGAGGAATCAAATGCTGTGTGCAGGAGAGGCGGTTGCGCTGGTATGGACATGTGATGCGTATGAAGGATGACAGCTGCATAAAAAGGTGCAGAGCACTAGAAGTCGATGGAAACCGCGGAGTGGGGAGACCCAAGATGACCTGGGATGAGGTGATAAAAGCCGACCTTACCCAATTACACCTCTCAAAGGCGATGACACACGACCGTGACATCTGGCGTCACGCAGTAATACAGAGTACCCGACCTCCCATCGGTACAAGCTGAAGCATATAGACAATATGCCCCCACACACCCCACCGCAAGGTGGTCGTGGAGGTGCCACGGCAAAAAAGCACCCAGCCCACACTGTAAAGTGGACGTGTAGGCGCCACGAAAAAGCACCCACCACTCACTGTAAATGAGGTTGGTGTTAGGAAGGGCATCCAGCTGTAGAAATCAAGCCAAATCAGTTCCTGTATGAGCAAGGCATGGTCAGCCGACCAGACACTACCCACAACAGGACAACCCGTCTAACCCATGCTAGCGTGGAAGAACGGACGTAAAACGATGATGATGATGATGATGAAAGCATATCTCTAAAATTGTCAAGAAGGCCAAGGGTGTCTTGGCATCACTCAGCAAGACCTTTGTTAGCCGCTCTACGGCCATCTATTTAAAGCTGTATACAGCTATGGTACGACCACACTTGGAATTCGCATCATCAGTCTGGAACCCCTATCTTGCTCAGAACATTGACCTCCTGGAAACTGTTGAGAGACGTGCAACCAAGCGCATACCCTCCATCAGACACCTACCATACTCTGAACGCCTTGCTTCCCTGGGCATGGATTCATTAACGCTCCGACGTCTGGCAATGGACTTGGTAAACACCCACAAAGTTATTAACCATCTTGCCAATAACAACCCTGAGCAGCTTTTTGATCTCCATGTGTCTAACACACGTGGACATGCCTACAAAGTCAGAAAACAGCACAGCTTCCATGACTTTCGGAAACATTTTTTCACGCTCAGAGTTGCTGAGGCATGGAATAAACTGCCTGCGTCAGTTGTTAGCTGCCGAGACACTGCATCCTTTAAAACCCTCATGCTTCCCGAATTCGCCAAAACTACACCTGATGTCCCCCTTCCATACACATGCACACATCATGACTCATGCACTGTTCATTTTCCTGACGTTTGTACATTACCCTATGTACTATACATACACTTTTGATGAGTTGTAGTGCACCTGAGCACTGTACACAATATTTTCATTATTATTATCAATCGGTGGATTGGCAGTATCGGTAGAGGGTCGGACGCCATTCTTTCCAGCATAGTTACGTCCCTTTACGATCTGAGTTCAAATCCCGCCGAGGTTGACTTTGCCTTTCATCCTTACGGGGTCGATAAAATAAAGTACCAGTAATTCACTGATTGAATTGCTGGCCTTGTGCCTAAAGTAGAAACAATTATTATAAACTAGTCAAAACACACCACACAAAGTACAATTAACTGATTAACTCATTTTTTCCTTCTGCCCCTTCTGGTCGTACATGATTACTTCCCTTAGTATTTGACACTTAACCTCTATTTGTTTTCATACTACCCTCTCTTGGCCAAATAGTGAGATTCGATAGTTTTTTAACATGATCATACCAAAATTGCTCTAAGTTTATAAATTATTAAGATAAAAACATGACATTTTCAATGAAGATTCCAAACTGAATTTTCTAAAGGATATTGTAAAAAAATTCCATTATATTTACAGATTATTAAATAAAATAAACAATTTTATTTCATAAAATAAACAATTTTATTTCATGTAAGAACCTTTGTCAAGTTATGTTCCAAACACCAGATTAATCATAAAAAATTTTACTGAGTTCCTTCAAATTCTTTATTATTTGCAAAATTATTTGAAAATCACAGGCAGTTTTTTGCATTAGAAATATAGTAAAGAAACGGTTAACAAACACATTTTAAAGTATTCTCAAGCAAACTACAACACTATTACATTTTAAAGTATTGTCTGCTAAGTTATTACAGTTAATACTAAATTATAATTGTTTTTCTTTGTTTTTACTTTTTTTCTCATATTTCCAGTGGAGGCTCTAAAGAAATTAACTGTTATAAAGATATAGAAAAATTTTGGAATGATACTGGTGCTTCTTCGGTTATGTTAGCACGAGCTGCTCAGTGGAATGTTTCCATCTTTAACAAGAATGGCATGTTGTCCCTGCCTGAAGTTATACGGGAATATGTGAAATATGTAAGAAAATATATCTTATTTGTTCTATTCTAATACTGTTAAGGGTAGTGAATTAGCAGAATTCTTAGAGTGATGGATAAATGATTTATGGTATTTGTTCTAGCTCTTTATATTCTGAGTTCAAATCCCGCTGAAATCAACTTTGCCTTTAATCCTTTGATGAAATAAGGTACTCGTAAACTACTAAAGCCAGTATAATCAACTTTCCCCTCCCATCAAAATTTATTGGCCTTGTGCCTAAATTAGAAATCATATTATTGTTGGTCTTGAAGTGAATACCCTCCATCAGGCATCTACCATACTCTGAACGCCTTGCTTCCCTGGGCATGGATACATTGAAGCTCCGACATCTGGCAACTGACTTGGTAAACACCCACAAAATGATTAACCATCTTGTCAACAACAATCCTGAGCCCCTTTTTGAATTCCATGTGTCTAACATACATGGGCATGCCTACAAAGTCAGAAAACAGCACAGCTCCCATGACTTTCGGAAACATTTTTTCATGCTCAGAGTTGCTGAAGCATGGAACAAACTACCTGTATCAGCTGTTAGCTGCTGGGATACTGCATCCTTTAAAACCTCCATGCATGGGAGGAGGGTGTTCCGAGGTCATAGTATCTAGAATAAGGACGGGTTGGAAGAAGTTTAGGGAGCTGCTTCCTCTGCTGATGAAGAATGGTTTCTCCCTGCGTATGAAAGGCCGGTTATATGATGCCTGTATGAGGAGCGCGATGCTGCATGGTAGTGAGACATGGGCAGCAACTGCAGAGGTTATGCGACGGCTGGAGAGAAATGAGGCAAGCATGCTCCATTGGATGTGCAATGCCAATATGCGTGAACAACCCAGCATGAATGTGTTGCGAGGGAAACCGTGTCTGAGAGGGATAGAATGTAGTGTACGGGAGAGGAGACTGAGGTGGTATGGACATGTGATGCGCATGGAGGATGACCGATGGGTGAAGAAGTGCCAGGAAATGCCAGTTGAAGGAAGATGTCGTAGAGGTAGACCACGAAAAACATGGGCGGAGGTGGTGAGAACAGACTTCAGATCGCTGAAGCTCACGGTGGAGATGACGAAGGACCGTGTACAAGTGCAGAGATGCTGTGCTGAATAAGACCCGTCCCACCCTTGCAATCAGGGAAAAGCGGACGTAAAATGATGATGATGATGCTTCCTCAAATTCGCCAACACTACACCTGATATCCCCGCTCCATACACATGCACACATGTATATCATGACTCATACACTGTTCACTTTCCTGACATTTGTAGATTATTCTATGTACTATACATGCACCTTTGATGAGTTATAGTGCACCTGAGCACTGTACACAATAATTTCATTATTATTATTATTATTATTATTATTATTATTATTATATCCCTGCATGTTGTAAGAAGTTAAGGGACAAAACACTTGCTTGAGTGGGGTTTCTTCTCTGAAGACTTTCTGTTGCCTAGCTCTCCTGAGAGGTTCTTACCACTGACTAAAAGGGTTGGCATTAAGAAGGACATCTGGGTGCAAAACATTCTCAAATAATTCTGTCCAACTCATGCCAACATAGAAAAGTGGATATAAAATCAATGATAATGTTGCATAACTCTGGACAGCTGGAAGACTTATGGTGCATAGGTAGTTGGTCAGGTGAGTAATCATCATTATTTGATTACATAGCTGATGGCTACAATCTTCCTCCACCTATTTCAGCTTTGCTCATCTCTTGTGGTCCTGTGGTCAGCTTTGGCCATTGTTAGGGTTTGAATCAAAGTCTGGCAAATTTCTGAGTTGTATACTGGCTACTGCTGCAGATTTATTTTTTATAAGGGAAAGAGAGATAATATTCCAAATCAGCATATCCATATATTGTATTTTGACTGTTTTTTCACTTCTGAAAAACTTATAGCTGTGGAAAAGTGCTATTGTTGAGTATAAATAAAATGTAAAATCACAGAAAGCGTATATTATCCAATGACAGAAAGGAAATTTACTAGGGACAAGAATTAAATTAATTTTCTATCCACTAGTGCTAAACCACATGTGGATGAAAATAGCACACCTTTTGTAAACTGAAATTATAACAGTTTTATAGGTAGTGTTGATCTGATGAATCAGATGAGTTATTACCCAGTTTGCAGACTAATTAGTAAGTGGTGGCGATACCTGGTTTGGTATATAGTAACTATGAGTATTGTAAATGCTTCTTTCTTTTTTTTTACTATATACCAAATCACAAGGTACTCAAAATCATTGTAACCTACAGTTTTAAGTAGATGTAACAACGCAGTTGAAGGCAGAGTATACCTAAAAAATATGTTGGAAGGAAGGCCTACAAGAGGAAATCCCTCTGAATTCATCCAATTTACACAAAATTGAAAAAGATTGATGCCAATATAAAAATAACAAAACTCCCAGTGGCTGGTCAGTTGAAATCACTTTAATTATGCAGAAAGGGGTGTTTTACATCGTTCCATGAAAGAAACATGATTTAATTTTTGTATATATGTAGTTAAATTATTTTAAATATTTTATTTTCAAATTAAAAATTTACCTAGTTTTCAATTTTTTTTTTTTATTTACCTGTTTTAATTTATTTGTAAGGTAAATGACATGATTAATGAATTGTTATTGTGCGTATTTATATATGTGTGAATTTTATTTTGTAGTTTTCTTCAAACATAAATTTATAATGCACCTGTTTTATAGACATACAATTTCAATTGAAAATCAAATAATGTGCACAATTCTTCTATATTACAATTCTATTATATATCCAGTTAAATATTAGCTAATTAATTATTTATGGTGATATTCAATCAAAATTTAAATAATTTTATAATTTATGAAATTTACCTGTATTTAGAGTAGTTTTCAAACATAAAATTATTTAATAAATTTATTTAAGAACCTTTTGATGTTTTCCAAAGAGCACATTTGCATATCAATAAACAAAAAAAATGATAGTTGTTTTATGAAGCTAGTCTAAATTATTGTTCATTTCAGAACTTAATTGAAGCACATAAAGTGTATATTTAAGTTAGAAATATAGTAATGAAACGATGATGCGCCTGCATGTTTAGGTGTTATTGTGGTAAGAATCATGTATGCTGTTCCAAATTACACACATCCTTGATTACAAACTGTATAATATCTGTGTATGTAGTGTGATGTTGCATGGTAGAGAAAATGGGCATTGGATGTGTGAGGTTAGTGTGCAGGAATGACAAAACACAGTTAAATTGAGAGAAAAACTGGGTATAAAAGGAATTGGATGTTATGTGCAAGAGAGAAGACTGCACTGAAATAGACATGTAATGCATATGAATGACAGTTGGGTACAGAAATGTCAGGAATTTTTAGTGAAAGGAACATTTGAAAAAAGACACGGGCAGAAGTGGATCTCAAGGTGCTGAACCTTGCAAAGGAATGCAATAAGTGTTAAGATGCTCTTGTTGGATGGAACCCATTCAATCCATACATGCATGGAAAAATAGTGATGATGGTGGTGAAGATGATGACAGTGGCAGTAATAATGGTGGTGTTGATAACAAATGTCAGTATCCTATCTTCTTAACCTCACAGCCAGTCTTCCTGAAGTTTCTCTTTTAAATAATTTCTTTACCATCTAGGCAATCCGCTATGCTAGTCATTATGCTAATACTAAATACTGTGTGCTTCAAATGATGCATGAAGATATGGATATGGAAGAAGGTCCCAAAATGCTTGGAGCAATGTCACTTCAGGAAATAAGGTAAGTTCAGTGGGAAGGTTTTATTGTAATTAATAAAGAATTTATAGTAATCAAGAAGTGTTGAGCAAATCTTGAATTTTTTAAAGTATGTTAGTTTAAAGTAAGCTGCTTCAATGTAGGTTTTTTTTACTATAAAAATTGTCAAACAAATTGGGCATATAAGTCCCTACATACAATACTGCTCACATTTTCCATCTCTGGGTGCTTATATGCCAATGATTCTTTGGTTACATCCCCTGGCTGATAGATAAGGCTTAAAAATGATGAGTAAGTAGCCAGTCAGGCTTCGGTATGATTTATACTTTAGTTATTAGTATTAATGTTTACAGTAGGTACTCTGTATCCCTGCATGTCGTATGAGGTGGTGACTAAAAGATTGATGCTAGGATGGGCATCTGGCTATAAAATCTTTACTAAAAAAGGACCCCATGTCATGGTGCCTGCAACGCTAACCTCTTCTTAAAATGTTTATTATGTTAGTTTTAATGCTTTAGCTAATTAGAGAATTTATCTAATATTATTACTTGGTATTTACAATGATATATTACTTACTGTATGTACATATTTCCTTTTCTATACAGCAGCTATAAAAACTAAAAGTTTTATTTGATTAGTTGCTAGCTTAGTGGATGATGATATTGGACTAAGAGGTTCTCTCTACCCTATATTGTCTATTCATTCACAGATCATTTTACTAAGTGTACTAGGTGCATTTTATCATGGCACCAGCATTAGAGAGTTTGCGTTGTCCTCTTCATAGAGTCCTCTCTGCTTTAAGTTGTCTTTGTTCTTACAATGCAACAAAGAACCAGGGTGAGTGGGTAAAAGGGGCATAAAGAAGATAGGAGAGATACAGTGATTGGACTGAGAATATGATAGGAAAAACACAGTGTAGAGAGGGAGTAATTGCAGACAAGAATGTTGGCAAGAATCTTATACAGTTTTATAAAGAGATTGCTATGGTTTATTATTATCATTACCTTCAGCAAGACACTTTATTTCACATTGCTCCAGTTTACTCAGCTGTAGAAATGAGATGATAGGGACTGGGGTCCCTATCATTCCACTGTAAAGTGTAGGCGCCACGGCAAAAAAATCACCCAGCACTCACTGTAAATGAGGTTGGTGTTAGGAAGGGCATCCAGCTGTAGAAATCAAGCCAGAATCAGTTCCCATCCCACCCTTGCAAGCAGGGAAAAGCGGACGTAAAATGATGATGATGATATAATGTTTGTTTTCCTCCTAGAAAGAGTTGAATGGGTCGTCACAGAGTGAGTCAGTACTTAATCAAAGCTACTAACCTCTCAGATTGGATGGGGGCTCACAACTTGCTTACATATATTCTCACATTCTACAGTGTACACTGGGTGCATTTTGTCATGGCGCCAGCACTAGGCAGGTTGTGTCTTTGGCAGAACTGAAGAGTCCTCTTGACCCTATGTTTGGCATGTTTTCTATAGCTGGGTACCATTCCTATCAATAAACATTTTGCAGAGTTAAACCACTTCATAGACACTTGACAAAAATTATTATTTGGATGTTTCAGTGATATTTGGAATCTCTCCAAGTTTTATGAAGAGACATTGAAAACACGCCAGAAAAAGTCACATAATTTGGCATTGAAACGTAAATGTGAAGAGGAACCTTTAGTGAAAAAGAGAAAAGCAGAGGATGGTAAAACCATAATAGAAATGGCTATACGGTATAATAAGTGAGTAATCCCTTTATTCTTTTATTTGTTTCAGTTATTACATTATGGCCATACTGAAGCATCGCTTTCACAGGCTTTTTGTCAATCATATCAGCACCAATACTTACTTTTTTTAATGTCTAGTATTTATTTTATCAAACCACTAAGTTACACACACAATGGGCTTCTGCAGTAAGTGTCTACCAAATTTTGCTCATATGACATTAGTTGACCCAGAATTATAGTAGAAGACACTTGTCCAATGTGCTACACAGTGGGATTAAACCTGAAACCATATGGTTTCAAAGAAAACTTTTTAACTACATAGAAATAGTTTTACATGATACAGAATAGTGACTGGGCTTTTAATATGCTGGATGACTGAAAGGTGCAGGAGTTCCAACTCAGCCCAAAACATAGTATTGTAGTTGATCCAGTGAACCTAATTGAAAAACAGATACACCACCCACTTTAAAACAGGTTGATCAGTATTAGGATAGCGGGATTAAAATTTATACTTTCTAAATACAATCATTACTACTACGTTGTTGTCATTTATTGTCCATTTTCCCTACTAGCAAGGGTTGGATATTTTGTCACACACCAGTCAGTATTCAAGCCAAGCCATTTATCTCTAGGTGGACTGGTAGTCCAATATAGGATCCTGCTCTCTATTGAGTATATTTTATTGTGGTACCAACACTAGGGAAGTTGTCATATCTTTCACACAGCTGAGAAGTCCTCACATTTTGTTTGGTAGGTTTTCTACACCAACCACTTTACAGTGCGAACTGGGTGCATTTAACATGTAGGTCTCCAACATGGATGCATTGAAGGTCCGACGCCTGGCAACTGACTTGGTAAACACCCACAAAATTATTAACCATCTTGCCAACAACAACCCTGAGTACTTTTTTGATTTCCATGTGTCTAACACACGTGGACATGCCCACAAAGTCAGAAAACAGCACAGCTCCCATGACTTTCGGAAACATTTTTTCACGCTCAGAGTTGCTGAAGCATGGAACAAACTACCTGCATCAGTTGTTAGCTGTCAAGACACTGCATCCTTTAAAACCTCCATGCTTCCCGAGATTCGCCAACACTACACCTAATGTATATCATGACTCATACACTATTCACTTCCCTGACATTTGTATATTATTCTATGTACTATACATACACCTTTGACGAGTTGTAGTGCACCTGAGCACTGTACACAATAATTTCATTATTATTATTAGAAAGGTTATTATGAGAAACAAAGGAAATCACAGTGTTTCATGCAAATGTTTCATGGGTCCTTGTGGACAAAATGATGAATGTTACCTCAGGAGAAAGTGAGGGAGATGTACTGAAAGAGCAAGTCACCTCACAGGTCTCATTCATTCAGGTGATTGTTTCCATTCTAATCAATGTGATTAGGGTGAGATTGTTCAGATACCCAGGATGCCTTGTTCCACCACTGTAGGTTTGACAAGAAATCTAACAGAGAGCAGCCATTAATTTGACAGCTTGTGATCTTCAACCTGTTGATGAATGAAGTTTGGATCTGACACTAACTTAACGAGATTGCAGGTAAAGAAATTATTGCTGCAGGTTGCACCTCAGATTAGGATCTTACTGTCTCAGAATGGAAGGATTGTGTTGTCCTCTTTTCAGACCCAGCTATGTGCAAACCACATTTAACAATATTGTTGAGAGTAACATGCTAAAGAAAGTGGCTGGCACTGAGATGGCATGATACTGGGTGGTATCCTAAAAAACATTTGTAAAATCTTATGTTCCAACATTTTGTGCAACATGTCAAAATTTACAAAACAATATCACACCTATATATGTTTGGCACACATATATATATATGCTTATATGATGATGATATATATATATATATATATATATGATACGTAGCCATTTGTACAGTTTATTATAATAAATTACCGTATTTTGAGCTGATATAACTTCTTCACTGTTTTTAACGAAGTTCTTTATATATATATATATATGATGATATATATATATAAAACCAGACAACTACCTGAGCACACCAGCCAAATAGATTTCATCCTCACTAGAAGGTTAGATAGAATGATGGTTGTAAACACAAAATCCCTTCCTGGTGAGGAATGCACCTCCCAACATAACCTAGTAGTCAGTGATTAGTTAATTAGGGCTAGACAAACCTGGAGGAGACAGATATGGAAGTTGAAGGAGTATCATAATTGATGCCTTTGACAATAAGGAAGAAGAAATAGCGACATACAATATAGAGGAGCAGTGAGAGTTCCTGAGAGATAATCTCCTGAAGGCCACAAATGAGGTTTGTGATTGGAGCAGAGATCCAGGGAGTAGGAGAGTGACTTAGTGGTGGAATAGTAGAGTGGAGGAAACAATTAAGTCTGAGAGCCAGGCATGGAAAGAATGGCAAAAGGAGGGAAACAGAACTTTACCAAAAGGCCAAGAGAGAGGTGAGGTGTCAATATAAGTTTATGCATGTTATGCAATGTGAGGACCATAGACGTGAGGTGATCAAAATCATGAGGCAGTGTGTCGGAAAATTGTGATGTTGGCGAGAAGTGTGTCCAAGATGACAATAGTGCACTTACTCTCACTGATGCCAAAAAGAGGCCAGCATTATGAGAGACTGATGAATAAGCAGAATGCATGGGAGGAAGATAAGCCAGCCCCAAGTGGACCCACAGAAGGACCAGCTGTGTAGTGAGTGAGGTAATTAAGGTGCTATACCCAATGAATGGCATAGCAGCAACATCATCAACTGCTACAAGGGCAAAGGTGATGCACTAGATGTTGGAAATGACCAAAGCATCAAATTGATGGACCAGGTCATAAAAGTTATAGAAAGAATTAACCTGGATGAGATGCAGTTTGGATTTGTGCCAGGTAAAAATACCATGAATGCCCTCTTCCTTGAAAGGCAACTGCAGAAGTACCTAACTAAAAGTAAACTCCTCTACTTGGTATTTATTGATCTCGAGAAGGCTTTTGACAGGGTCCCTCGTTCTGTAATCTGGTGGGCACTTAGGAAACTAGTGGTAGATGAGTGGCTTGTGAGGGCATGTATAAGCCATGTATAGAGGTGCAGTCAGTAAGTTTAAAATTAATAATGACTATAGTGAGGAGTTTAGCATGCAAGTTGAGATGAACCAGAGCTCCATCTTTAGCCCTTTCCTGTTTATTATTGTCTTTCAGGCTATAATAAGGGTTTAAAACAGGATGCCCTTGGAAATTCCTGCATTCTGAGATCTAACTCTCATAGTTGAATCTATGGAGGAACTAGAGAAAAAATTCCTGACATGGAAGCATAACTTGGAATCAAAAGGTCTTAAAGTCAACTTGGCTAAGACTAAAGTCCTAGTAAGTAGAAAGGAAAGCAATGCCCTGATCCTTTCTGGTAATCAAATTAGCAGTGAAGGTGGGTGTTCCGAAAGTATAGTATCCAGTGTAAGAACGGGATGGAAACAGTTCAAGGAACAACTACCGCTGCTAGCTACAAAAGGCTTTTTCCTCAAATTGAAGGACAGATTGTATGAGGTGTGTATATGAACTGCAATGCTGCATGGCAGTGAGGCTTGGGCACTGTGTGCAGAGGGACTACGTTTATTGGAAAGAACTGAAGCTTGCATGCTCCAATGGATGTGTAACAGTAATATCCATGAACGGCAAAGCATAAATGAACTGAGAGAGAAACTAAGCACAAGAGAGATCGGATGCAGTGTGCAGGAGAGAAGATTGCAGTGGTATGGACATGTGATGCATATAAAGGATGACAGCTGTATAAAAAGGTGCAGGACGCTCAAAGTTGATGGAAGCTATGGTGTAGGAAGACCTAGGGATGAGGTGATAAAAGCTGACCTACATAATTTCACCTCTCAAAGGCAATGACACAAGATTGAGATCTCTGGCATTATGTTGAAGCATACATCTTGCATTCACTACCTTCCACTCCCTCTGTCATATACCTCCTCCCACATCATAACACTCCACCCATGTCCTAACACCACCACCTTAGATCTACCTCACCAATCCCATGTACGTCCACCACCCCAGCCCCCAGTCAACACTGTAAAGTTGTTTTGGTGCAACAACAAAAAGCGCCCAGTCTACACTATAAAGTGGTTGTGTAGGTGTCACTATAAAAAGCACCCACTCAGCACTAAATATGGTTGACATTAGGAAGGGCATCCAGCTGTAGAAACCCAACAGGGAAATGGATCTGTATGAGCAAGACACAGTCATCTGATCTGGCTTGTCTCACAATAGAACAACTCGTCTAACCCATGTTAGCTTGGCAAAATAGACGTTAAACGGTGATGATGATGATATATATATATTTGAAAAAAGGAAAAGAATTTAATTTTATATTTCAATTTTACAATGTAGATCTACATAGCAAAATTGTAAAATTGTAATATAAAATTAAATTGTTTAGAACTACAGGTGAAGTCATTCTTTTCCTTTTTTCAAATATACCTAACTGTACCAAGGATCTCACTCATTTTCCAATATATATATTGTCTTCTTCTCAATAAGAAAGATGAACAGACCTCCTTCAACACTTAATTTTTAATTTTTAATTCTTTTTAATTGTAATATTCAACATTTGATAAGATGGATTACACTGATACATCGAAATCGGTTATATTTTATATCTATATTATAAAGCTGACGGCTGTATGTATGTAACAAACTTTTCGCCAAACGGCTGGACCAAAAAGCACCAAATTTGCACCATAGATGTAACTTTTTCCAAGTAAGAAAGTGAGGGTATTTTTGTCTTCTAAATTTCGTTAAAAGATTAAAGATATTTTATCGTTTATTTAAATATTCACTTCTTTAAAATTTTCAAACGTCAACACTTCCGGTTATACAACATTCCTCTCGCTTTCTTAGCCTGTCTTTTTAGATGGATACATAGCTATAACGTCGCGCCCTTATAATATGTCTCTGTATGTCTGGCTGTCTGCATTAGATACATAGCTATAACGTTGCACGTTTATAATATCTGTCTGTCTGGCTGCCTGTCGCTTTTTTCCGTTCATTGCCAGGGAACGTCTTCACGAACCAAAGTATCGTCCTCCTGTTTTCCTTCGGTTGCAACATTTTTCGAAATATTTACTTCTGCGTTCACAGATTGATTTTTTTTATTTTCAGAAGGTCCCGTTAAGGGTGAAAGCAGCGATTCTTTGCTTAAACTTTAATCTGTTATTTTAATATATATATATATATAGACCTGGGCGCTGAAGGTGGAAGACTTACGTAGATTAGAGAGAAACGAAGCCTGCATGCTCCGATGGATGTGTAACAGTAATATACGTGAACGACAAAGCATAAATGAATTGAGAGAGAGACTGAGCATAAGAGGAATCAAATGCTGTGTGCAGGAGAGGCGGTTGCGTTGGTATGGACATGTGATGCGTTTGAAGGATGACAGCTGCATAAAAAGGTGCAGAGCACTAGAAGTTGATGGAAACCGCGGAGTGGGGAGACCCAAGATGACCTTGGATGAGGTGATAAAAGCCGACCTTACCCAACTACACCTCTCAAAGACAATGACACACGACCGTGACTTCTGGCGTCACGCAGTAATACAGAGTACCCGACCTCCCATGGGTACAAGCTGAAGCATATAAACAATATGCCCCCACACCCTCCACCGCAAGGTGGTCGTGGAGGTGCCACGGCAAAAAAGCACCCAGCCCACACTGTAAAGTGGACGTGTTAGGCGCCACGAAAAAGCACCCAGCACTCACTGTAAATGAGGTTGGTGTTAGGAAGGGCATCCAGCTGTAGAAATCAAGCCAGATCAGTTCCTGTATGAGCAAGGCATGGTCAGCCAACCAGACACTGCACACAACAGGACAACCCGTCTAACCCATGCTAGCGTGGAAGAACGGACGTAAAACGGTGATGATGATGATGATATATAATTATATATTTGTGTACAGATATTTTTGCATACACAAAAACAAAATATAAATAAACGTATTTATTTCACGAAAGCACAGACGGCTTATCGTCATTGTTACTGCCGATATGCCACCCAAAAAGTCCCAGCCTCGCCGCAAGATCAGATTTTCCACAAGAAAAAATGTTACTAGAGCAATAGAGAGACTAAGCTTGGCGATTACCATCAACAAAGCTCAGGGTCAAAACCTAAAAGTGGCTGGCCTTCATCTGGGAAAACCATGCTTCGCCCATGGTCAATTGTATGTAGGATGCTCTAGGGTGAGCTCGCCAAACAATCTCTTCATCTTTGCTCCCAAGGGCCAAACAAAATATATTGTATACTCTGAGGCTCTAACCATGTAATTTATGTATTTTCTGTTACTTGGAATTTCCATTAAGGTTGTACAAATTATTGTAAAGTTTGTTAAAAAATGTGTTCTCTGTTCAGCCTTTATTGTTGTAACTATCAATTTTCTTTAACGTACTAGCTGCTGAACTGGGGAATCCTAAAAACTATTCAAACCCAACATCAGGACACATTAACCCCCCCTCGCTGACTTGAGAGGGCGTGCGGTATCTTTGCACTGGAGTGGAGGGGGGAATCCTGAAAAGATAAAATGCCGGTATACCTAGCCGGGCGCCAGCCGGACAGGCCAGCTAGTACATTATAAAACTTTTTTTTTTAAATTGTTCCTCTCATTTTTTCATTAATGTCACTTTGAAGAATCAAAGAAGATAAAAAGAAAAAAAAATCCTTTAAATATATTTTCTGTGCTATTTCCAATTCCACTTTCTCTCTCTTTCTCTCTCTATATATATATCATCATCATCATCATCATCAACGTTTAACCTTCGACGCTAGCATAGGTTTAGACAGGAATTGTCCTACTTGAGGCAAGATGGTCGGGTGACCATGTCTCGCTCGTATAGGGACTGTCTGGCAGGTTTTCTACCTCTGGATGCCCTTCCTAACGCCAACCACGTTTACAGTGTGGACTGGGATGTTTTTACTGTGTTACCTACACGGCCACATTACAGCGTGGACTGTGTTTTTTGTCGTGACACCTACACGACCTCATTTATTTTGGACTGGATCTTGTGGTACCAACATAACTTTACAGAGAAAGGGTGGTGTTGGTGGGAGTGGGGGATCAGGGGTGGAGTGGAGTAGGGGTAGTGGGATGGGGTATATATTTGGTTAAGAGGTGCCTACTGACTGTAGGTTTCGCTTTGTACATAGGCAAGGCGGATTTTCTGTATTACTGCGTAGCGCCAAAGATCTCGGTCCATTGACATTGTCTTAGAGAGGTGTAAGTGTGTGAGGTCAGAATTTATTAAATCGTCCCAGGTTTTTCTGGGTTTACCTACTCCGTAACTACCATCAATTTTGATTGCCCTACACTTTTTTTATACAACTGTTGTCTTTCATGCGCATCACGTGACCATACCAACGTAGTCTTCTCTCGAGCAAACAGCATCTGATCCCTCTTCTTCCTAATTTCTCACTTAGTTCATTTATGCTTTGCCGTTCACGTATATTACTATTACACATCCAACGGAGCATGGATGCTTTGTTCCTCTCCAGTCTGCACAGATCCTCTGCACACAATGCCCATGTCTCACTGCCATGTAACATTGCTATTCGTATGCAGGCATCATACAGCCTGCCTTTCATTTTTAGAGAGAAACCCTTAGCGGCCAATAGTGGTATAAGCTCTCTGAACTTTTTCCATCCCGTTCTGACTCTGGCAACTGTACTTTCAGAGCACCCTCCACCACTGCTGATTTTGTCACCCAGATAACGAAAGGTGTCCACTATTTCTATAGAACCATCTGGGCAATAGAAGGAGCTAGTATCCTGTGGGCACTTGCTACTTATTGCACCTGAGCATCGGCCACATATAAAATCTACGTTCTTAAATAGCTTACCTGTGATCTCACTACATCTTTTATGTACCCATAGTTTGCATTTGGGACATATGAAATTTCTGCCTACTCCTTTCCTACACACTGAACGGCCATTTCCCAGAGGGTACCTGTACCCTATTTTCCTTTCTACATACTAGAACTTTAGTCTTAGACAAGTTAACTTTAAGGCTTTTTGATTCTAGGCCATGCTTCCATGTTTAGAATTTCTTCTCTAGTTCAACCATCGATTCAGCTATGAGAGTTAGATCATCTGCGTATAGAAGTTCCCATCGGCAGCCGGTCTTGAACTCCTCTGTTATAGCCTGAAGGGCAATAATACATAGGAGGGGGCTAAGGACAGAGCCTTGATGAACACCAACTTTTACGCTAAATTCTTCACTATGTTCTGACTGTTTCATTATACATAGCATGTATAGCTCTCACAAGCCATTCATCAACACCTAGTTTTCTAAGAGCCCACCAGATAATGGAGCGGGGGACTCTGTCAAAGGCTTTCTCCAAGTCAACAAAAGCTAAGTATAGGGTTTACTTTTAGCTAGGTACTTCTCCTGTAGTTGTCGTACAAGGAAAAGAGCGTCCGTGGTACTTTTACCTGACACAAACCCAAACTGCATTTCATCTAGATCAATTCGCTCTCTGATTAGTTGCGCTATAACTCTTTCTGTGACCTTCATTACCTGGTCAACTAACTTAATGCCTCTATAGTTTACCCTATCTAGAGCATCCCCTTTACCCTTGTAGCAGTTATTGATGATGCTGCTACGTCAGTCTTTTGGTATGACCCCATTCTGTATGACTTGGTTAACTATACGGGTGACCATAGTATGTCCCACCATTCCAGATGCCTTCAATATCTTAGCAACTATCTCCGAAGGTCCAGCTGCCTTGCTTGTCTTCATATCTTTGATTACCTTACTTATTATACTACCTTCAACTTGCACTGCTGGTCCCTCTATTGGATCGATTTGAGGCAGACTATCTTTTTCCCATTTATTCTCCTCATTTAATAGCCTCTCGTAGTGACACTTCCAAGCTACCTTCTTATCAGCGTCAGTGATGGCAAGTACACCATCATCGTTACGGACACACTTCTCCTCGACAATATCACGGTTTTCCTTGACACATTGTCTTGCAATCCTGAACACCTCACGTTTTTGGTCCTCGTGTAGAACATGTTTGTACTTTCTTTCCTCTCCTTCCCTCCTTGCAAACTACACTTGTCTCCTAGCTTCTCTCCTGGCCACTTGATAGTCTTCTCTACTTCCCCCCTCCCGCCATACTTTCCAAACCTACTTTTTGGCTTTGATTGACTCCTCCACCTTACTGTTCCACCATCAAGTTACTCTCCTCCTGCCTATAGGTCTGCTCCAGCCACAGATTTCATCTGTTGCCTTCAGCAGGTTAACTTTCAGTAATTTCCACTGTTCCTCTATATTGTACGTCTCTAATTACTCTTCCTTACTGTCAAAGGCATCAAGTAATAAGCTTTTAAATTTGTTACTGGCTGTGGGGTCCTTTAACTTCCATATTCTTCTTCTCAGGGTAGTCCTCCTCTGTTGTCGAGTACGTCTCGTCCTGACTACGAGGTTGCTAACTACTAGGCTATGTTGGGAGGTGTATTCTTCACGGGGGAGGGATTTAGTGTTTACGACAGATACTCTATGATGTCTTCTGGTAAGGATATAATCTATCTGACTGGCGTGTGCCCTTGATCTATAGGTGATCAAGTGATTGTCTCGTTTTTTGAAGTTTGTGTTACAGATAGTTAGGTTATTAGCGTCACAGAATTCCAGGATTCTGAAGCCGTCACAATGTTGTCCAACATGACCATTTAGGTCGCCAGCAATAATTATGTAGTCACTGTCGGTTATTTGGGAGGTAGTGAGCATTAGCGACTCATAGAATCTGTCTTTTATAACGCCAAGCAGTCCAGATTGGGCTGCATAAGCAGATATTATTGTCACAGTAGTTCTGTTTAGGACTAGTCTTATTTTAATTATTCTGTCATTCACTCTGTTTACTGCAATTACCTTATCTACCCATTTTTCTGCTAACATGATTCCTACTCCACCCAACCCATTGTCATTTCCCACCCAGAAAAGTTTATAGCATCGTTTTTTTACCCACAATGAATCTAGCAGACCCACCCCTCCACCTAGTCTCTTGAACACAACAAACATCAACTTCCTTACGTTCAAGCATCTCTACATTCATGGTACCAACTCTGAAGTTTTGGATTTCGTTGGGTGGGTGGAAGGGATGGGTTGGAGACGCAGGGAGGGGTGAGGGGGACGGGGTTATGTTAGCCATCCGTGTCTGAAATAATGAGGAGTCCTTGCATTCTCGTCTGACAACAGGAGGTGAATTTATCTTTATATATATATATGCCTCCATAATGTGAGGTATTAGACCGGTTTCTATTCAATCCTCACTGCCTCTGACCTTATCAGTCTACTTCCCTCTCCCATTATAATGGATTGCATCATATCTATTTATACCCATTACATTATACCATTATTCATTTCTATTACTATCCATTATTTAAGCACCTTTATTGTGTAAAGGTGTGATTAGATGTGGGTGAGGTGTTAGGGTGTGGAAAGTATATGGAAGGTTTGAAGATACCTCCTACCAGTTTTTTGCAGCCCTGCAAGACGGTTTGGGGTACTATCTTTTGTCCTGACTAAGCAATAAAAAAGAAGATAAAAGTATTTGTATTTTAACCCTTTCGTTAACATATTTCCAATGAAAGACACTGTCTATGATTTTCAAATTTTGAAAATAATCACAAATTTGAAGGGATTTAACTATAACTAACTTTCTCATTAGATAGAATATTTTTAGATAAATATAAATGCTTCAAAACAAACAGTTTTATAATGTCAAACTAGGGCTTGATTTATGCAGTTTGTTATGAAAAGGGTTAAATTAATAAAATGCCTCTACATACAAGCAACAATATTATTACTCTCTTAATTCAATATATTTGTTGCAGGAGAGATTACCCACTAGCCATTACTCCAAAGATGAGATTATTTGAATGGACTTGTCGAAATAAAATGAAATCCCCAGTATATTGCACAGTGAGTTTTTATATTTTTGTTGGGGGGTTTTATTTTCATTTTTTCCTTGAATATTGTTTGTTTTTCACTGGCACAAAAAATCCACCAATATTAAAATAAAAATGTCATTTTGTACCAATACTTTGTATACAGAGTGACTAAAGAAGAACTGGCCCAGCACATATTTTGTGTCGCTGTATATTCATTTTCTAACTGATCAACCTTAAATTTCTGAACAAGGCAGATGCACATCTGAAAAGACAAGACCAATGGGACTCCAGTTGGATTTTCTGTGTGAAACCTTACTATAATACTATAAATGTGGCACGTAGAAGCAGGTCCAGGATCAATTTCATGCATTCTTTGGAATCGACAAATCTCCCTTCAAAGCTGATATACAAAATTGGGTAAAGAAGTTAGAGATCTGTTGGACAGTGGAGAAGACTGTCCTACCTACTCTGGATGATCCAAGTAGAATACACAGGAAGTTATTGACATGGTCCGAGAGTCTGTTGCACAGAGCTGAAAACAATCACTGTGCAAAAGCCAATCCTTGGGTCTCTCCACAGAAACATGCAGAAGGGTTGTTAAAGAGGATTTTAGAAGTATTTTTACAAAATACAGACTAAATAAAAGCTTATTGAAGCTGATAAAACCAGGAGAAAGGCTATAACTGAGAAAATGCTGGAGAAGCTGGAAAACAAACCAAATTTTTTAAATCTGCTGTGGACCCCAGATGAAGCCCATTTTCACTAAGAGCGGAAGATCAACTCTAAGAATATTGTGTTCTGGGCATCAGAGAAACCCACTGAAGTGACTGTGAAACCTCTCCACTTGGCTAAATGTACTGTCTGGGCTTCTATTTCTGAGAGAGGGTCGATTAGCTTATTCTTCATTGAAGAAAATGGTGTTACTGCTACAGTCATAAAGGAATGTTATGTGGGGATCTTGGAAGACTTCAAAAAGGAGTTACAGACCATGTACTCATCTCTAATGAATATGTTCTGGTTCCAGTAAAACAGAACAAGCCCTCACAGCTCTAATGAGTCACAAGAATGGGTCTATGTGAAAGATAGGGTGTATGTAAACAAACCCAGGACCATCACTGAACTAAATGAAAATATAAGGGAGGATATTAGAGCCATCACTAGGTCTGTATGTAAAGGTGTTATGCTAAACTTCA
Organism: Eledone cirrhosa; assembly: GCA_964016885.1. Taxonomy (NCBI): domain Eukaryota; kingdom Metazoa; phylum Mollusca; class Cephalopoda; order Octopoda; family Eledonidae; genus Eledone; species Eledone cirrhosa. The sequence goes on along the minus strand of CAXHJY010000642.1, from coordinate 18,847 downwards.
CCTAGCACCTCAAAAAATGTATGGATTCAAATGGGGATCTCTTGAAACGTGCTTTAACTCTGGACAGAAACATCTGAAGATAGTGAATATTTGATATGTTGTTTTTAGTGGTTTGAGCTAAATATATTTGGAGTTTCATCAGTTTTTGTAAAAAAAAAATAATAATATAGACAAAAATAAAAATAGAGCCAGTTTTTTTTAGTCACACAGCTTTAATTTTAGTAAATCTGCAACAATAATGCCATAAATGTACCTGTAGCAACAACATAAAAAAATGTTTAAAAAACTAAATTGTTAGACTTTGGGTCTATCTCAATCAAACAATATGTGATAGTGTTAGTGTCACAACAAAAAGCTCTCAATCTACCCTGAATAAGGTGATAGTACTGATGCCACAAAAAACGCTTCAGGAAGGGCATCCAGGCATAGAAGCCAAACTAAAGACGGAATATATGAACAGGACATGATCACTGGGCCTGTCTGGCCTCAGACCATGACAATCTGGCTAACTAATGCAAACATGGAAAATAGACATTAAACAGTTTTGTGAAATACGGGTACAGTTCATCCGAGAGGTTTCCAATCAGTTTATTATCTACACAGATTCATTCAAGGCCTGAGTTGACCTAAAGCTAAGGTAAAAGACACTTGCAAAGATACCACACAGTGGGATCAAAGTTGAAACCTTATGATTGCTAAGCAAACTTCTTAAGTATTTAACCATACTTATTATTCTTTTGTTATATATTATTTCAACCAGAAAAAAATTATTGCCTATATTAACATATTTCTAAAGAATTTGGAAGGATTTCGTAAAATAACTAAATTTCTCATTACTAAGATGATGTTTGGAACATAATTTAACAAAAGTTCTTACATAAAATTATGATGGAAGATTTTTAGATAAATATGAATATAACGTTGAAAGAGATAGAAGGCCAAACAATGCAAAATGGACTGTAAGATGATGTAATAGAAAGTAAAAGTTACCTGGTAATCTTTGTTTTGTTGTTCTTTTATTTGTCCAATATTTCGGGACCTAAAAGTCCCTTCATCAGGTTTTAAGGAACCTTCAGTGAATAACGTTCCAATTTCCTCTCTTTGGATAAAATTTTTATTTTGATTAAAATTTTTTCTAAGTCGTTTTGAAGCGTTTTTTTATGGTTACTTCACTTTCCATGTGAGTGACGTCAATTGCCAATATAGTATTCCGCGAAATCAATTTTCTTTATTGTATGAGATGTTTAGTTTGTGTACCTGTGGGTGGGTCTTTTTATGTCAAGTACTGTGTGCTGAGTTCTAATCTATTATTTATTTGCAGATTGAGTCTACGTATGAGCAAAGCTTCCTTAATTCTTAGGTTGCCCACATTTCTATCACTAGCTTCAATAGTAACGGTAATATGTTGGTTGATGTTTCTACATTTGTCGATGTGTTTTTTGAATGAGGATGCGCGTGTGTTGGGGTGTTCTCTAATGCGAGTGTGGAGTGTTCGAGTCGTGCTACTAATGTAGAACTCCTTACATTTGTTGCATTCAATCCAGTATACCACATTGTTTGGCCTCTATCTCTTTCAACGTTATATATTACATACAATGCTTCAAGCAAACTATAACATTTTATTATAAATATAAATACTTTTAACCTTTTAGCATTTACATTACTCTATATTTACTATTGTATTTTTATGGTAAAGGCTTTACCTTACATAATTATCTCACATAATATCGAATCTGGGATTTTGATATTAATTATTTTGAGAACAATACCTTAACATTAGTATGAGTGGTCAGTTACAGCTGGTTTGAACAGAAAGAGGTGAGAGAATTATGGCCAGATACGGCCAGTTTAAATACTAAAGGGTTAAACAAAAAAAGCTTTGTATTATAGAAGCAGGAGTAGTTTTAGGCAGTTTGGTATCAAAAGGGTTTGGTTTACTCAACATATTCAATTGTTTGTAAACTTTATTCAATCAATGATAAAAAGAACACAGTGCAAATTTACATATATCTTACTTTTGCATTTAATAACTTTTTTTTCTCTTCATATTACCAGATTGAACGACCTGATGACCGTTGCTTTCATACTGTTCTCACTGTAGAAGACACAAAATATACCACACCTTTTTGGTAAGTTGAGTATTAAATTATTTTTGTTCCCCTTCATCTGCTGTCACCATTGTTTTTATGTCTACTTGCTTAGGTTTGATAAGTCTTCTTCAGTGCTGGAACACTGCTTTCTTCCCTTTGTTGCATTCCTTTGTCATTTCCTCTGTGAGATTCAGCATTCTTAAAATAATCTACTTGAGTATCTGACAAGAAATAGTATGAGAATTCCTTTTTTTTATTTTTTACTGTTTAGCCAATGAGAGAAAGGCAGTACCCACAGCCCTTTCCAAGTCCTCTGAGATTGATCAGGGCAAAGGAAGAGGGTATCGTCAAACTATAAACCTGGCCCAAATGCTTACAACAGTGTGGGCTCCACTAAAGGCACCCAAGGCATGTGTTTTTAGCCTAAGGTCAGCTCTGGTTGAGCAGACTTATGATTAGAAGCAATCCAACTGTGACCATCTTTCATTTTGACATTGTATCTAGGATTACATTATTTAATGCATCCTTTTTTTTTAAAGATAGTAGGATAGGGTTTGTGGGAGATGTGGCTGCTATTTCTAGCAAGTTAAGTGACATTATAGAGGCATCTTCATTTTAAGTTGTGAGATTGAACACTAACACATTATTTAACCTGGTATTTATTTTATTGGTCCCAACATTATTTAAAATCTAAAACAGGCTTCTATTTATACACTGCGAATTGTGTAGTCCATCTCTCTACCATTTTGCAATCTTCATTCCCATAGGCTGAATGTATTTTATGGTAATACTACCACTACCACTCAGATGAACTGAGTGTATTTTCTTGTGGCACCACACATAAGGCATTTTTCAGTTCCTTGTAATTAAAATATTCATTTCTTCCTTGTTTTCAACCTGAACTTAGTAATAATCCTTGTTACAGCAGATGGTATGTTCCTCCTGGAAAAGATTTCAATGTTCATAATGATTTGTTTGTTTCTCTCATTTATCAGAACAAACTAGATTTCAGTCGTCCACAATGATGCTGATGTTGGATCCTCTATCAGCTTCAACAATAGACATTCAGTTGTTCCACAGACATGTGTACCCTTAATGTAATTTGCTGATAGAATCAGCATGACAGAATATGTGACAAGGCTGGACATTTGAATTATAGGTGCAATCCATCTGCACAGTTTTCATCTACCCAATTTCACTCATAACCTGAACCTATCGTAAAGACACTTGCGCAAGATACCACATAGCCATGCCTGCATCCATGTTATTTAATCTTTAACTACGAACATGCCTGAAAGTATCTTACTTCCTTATAAATCCACTATTCGTCCTTGTATTGAGTACTATTGCCACAACTGGTCTTGTGCTTCTGCTGTGCACTTTCAGAGTCTGAATAAAATCCAAAGAAGAATCGTCAACATTATTGGTCCTGATTTATCATGTTGGCTTCAATCACTATCACACCGTTGAAATATTGCTTCTGTGTATTTTCTATAAATATTTCTATAAAGATTGTTCTGATGAGCTTTCCTCTGTTGCCTCATCTTCATTTGTTTAAAAATAGTACCAGATTTGCAGCTAGGTCTCATTCCTTTATAATTGAAGTTCCTAAATGTAATTGTTAATTCTAATCTGATTGTTACTTCCCTCACACATCTTGCCTGTTGAATTCTCTTCCAGTTTCTTATTTTCCTGACCTACAATTTGCAAATATTCAAAAGCAGCATCAATTGTAATCTTCTCTCTCTTTTGATTATGCTCTCTCTGTTTTTTTCCTTTTCCCTTCTCAGTAACACTTTGCATTTTAGTGGCTTTATTGCTTTGCTTGGATGAAAGGCAAAAAATAAACACTGTCAGTTATTGATATGCTTTTATTTTTTTTAAATCATTTTAGTTAGAGGGTGATGATGATGATGATGATGATGTTGAGGAGGAGGAGGACTTTTGTAAAACTTAACTGGTGAGATTAATGGTGTTACTGTGCAACTGCAACTCCTACAGGCTGTTGCATGTTGGGAAAATGTGGGTAGGGAGAGTATGAGAAGGTTGTAATTTGGAGAAGAAAGGACAGAATAAGTTGTTCACTTTCAGGTTTGGTGGATTAGACTATGTAGGAATATTAGGAATGGGAAAAGTTGGTTTAGGTGGCAATGTTATGTATCTTGCTAGTTTAGAGGAGTGGAAGTGCTTATCAAGGGGCCAGAAGAATGAGTACATATGTAAGTCTAGTGACTGTAACTTCAGGAGTCTTTGCCAACCAATAACATTTTTTCTTTTTTGTTTATGTAGTGTGGTTGCCATGGAAGTTCACCACATATTCTGTAGCCTAGTATTCAAGGATTTTAATTGTGTTATTGTAATGTGAGATTGTATTCTGGATAATTGAGTGATTGTGTTTTGATAATGTTGAAATACACTAGTTTGGGGGATACTTTCAAAGTCTCAGTTCATTGAAGCAGGGAAAGTCTGGTGTCAAGTGTCTAGGATGTGAGTGGGTAACATTTGTGTTTAGACGATTAAGGAAGAGTGAAGAGTAATATCAGTAGGAGTCACTATCAATTTTTGAAAATATTTAAATCTAACTTCTACTGTACTCTTTCTTAGAGAGCATCCAAAAAAGAAACATTTTGATCCCTCATTTGTGAAATTTGGATGAATATTTTAGGAAATAAGACAATTTGAATGGTCAGTGAATTGGTCAAAATCTTGCCTAATTAGGCCTAAATGAATAATTAGCAATACTTGTGATGTCATATCTTTGAAACTGAGGTGATAATCATCTTCAAATTACACAAATTAATAGTGTCCATGGGATAGCAATTGCCTATTTTTTTTCAGGTTCTGGAAAATAAAACTTTTTTTGTTTTTGGCAATTTTAAAAATATTTAGGTAAAGCCTATTTTGTTGCATATAAACAGTTGATTTTGCGACATGAGTGTAAGTTTTTCTTGTGTTTTCAGACCTAACTAAATCCAAAAGTACTAGTCACAGGGATTTGAGTTTTGGCCTATTTGTAGTAGGTATAGAACTAACTAAATTGTGAGATTTTGGGACATGATACCATTCCAATAAAGTTTTAATAGGCTATTACAAATGGCTATAACAATTAAATCACAGGGATTAAAGGTCATCACAAGCTTTTCATACTTTTTCAGATTTGGTTACATTGTGATCCATTATCTGTAAGGGGCTCAGTTTTCAGACACTCTCTGTAAGTTTGGAGCGTTATAATACATTTAATAGGTATCCCTGTAGAGCTCCGAAAAGGGGCAACACACACACAGTTTGCTTGATCATTTTCATGTCAAAATACGTTTTTTCCATGGACAGTTATATATCATTTGAAAGTTCTGGATGTGAACTTTCTTTTCATATACTTTTCATCAAAATCCGACACTTACATAACATACCAGGTTGCAAATTCAATACGACCATTGCCGAGGCTTAAAAGTTAACCAAAGTGTTACTAACAGTCTTGTTACAAAGTGTTAGTGATATTTATCAATAGAATTATTTCATTTTATTTAATTATTAATGAAACTTTCTCAGAATTGTATGTAGACCTAGATTAAAAAAACAAACCAAATCATCAACATCAACACCATTTTATATCCATGTTTCCACTCTAGCATGGGTTAGGCAATGCCAGGTCAGGTGACCTTGTCTTGCTCATACAGAACTGATTTTGGCTTGATTTCTACAGCTGGATGCCCTTCCTAACACCAACCTCATTTATAGTGAGTACTGGGTGCTTTTTACTGTGGTGTCTACATGACTACTATACAGTGGGGACTGGGTGCTTTTTGTTGTGACACCTACACGACCACTTTACAGGGGGGGGGGGGGGCAATACTGTCTATATGCTTCAGCTTCTGCTTGTACCTGTAGGAAGTCGGGTCTTCTGTATATGTGAAAAACATACTTGTTATTTCTGTAAGCAAACTTGTTAGTAGGGGAAAGAAAATAAATGAATCGGCACAACTTGTGAAAATATAAACACTACCACAAATTATCCAACTGTATTCAAAATCGAAAAAAAAACAAAAACATCACATCGGACTTTAATAGTCTACAAAATAATATTCATTGCACAATATAATTTTTATTGGTGAAATTTAACTAAAATTTCTCAAAGAAAAACAAAATTTCTGACCTCTCTCTTTACATGTTAAAATAGAGAGAGAAAATAAACAACATTCTTAATACGGTGATTCCATGTTAGTTTGGGGTTCAAGAAGACATATATAGCTCAATTTAGTGCTATTTTCCATAGACATATATGTTTACTTAATAATTAATTTGTCCATTTCTTGAAATTCTGGCTCAAATTCAATATTTGAAGCCTTAGATTCATATTCTGTTTCAGCCCCACTACATGGGAAGACGCCATTTCAACAAGTAGTTTCAATATACATTACGAACATCCATGGTATTCCTCTTTTTATTGACTTTGTGCTCTTGCATCATCTTGTGGCCAGAATTAGCAATGGCCATATTGAATTTGTGAGAAACTTTTCTTTTTTGTGGTATAAAAATCTTGAAGAAAATATATTCTTTTCTAAGTGAAAATTAACGATAAAATTTTCACTTATATATTTAAATTTTCACTTTTATATTTCATAATGATTATCTACCCCCATCGATTCTTATATCAAAATGAAGCAAAAATAAGTCCTCTTCATGACTGGATTGGCAGTATCAGTAGAGCATCGGGCAACATGTTTTGTGGCATATAGTTACCTCTCTTTACGAGGTTAACTTTGCTTTTTATCCTTATAGGGTTGATAAAACAAAGTACCAGTTGGCCTTGTGACTAAATCAGAAACCATTATTTTCAACACAAACCAAGTTATAGTGGTCCAGCGCATTGAACTAGAATCAGCAGTCAAACACAAAAATGGGACAAATGTTATAAATGTGTGGAAATACGAGGGTGATTGAGGGGATGATATGTAAGTATATGAGAAGAAAGTTCACATGCAAAATTTTCAAATGATATATAATTGTCCATGGAAAAAAATTTATTTTGACATGGAAATGATCAAGCAAAAAATGGGTTTTTACATGGTCAAACTGTGCTTGTTGCCCCTTCTCTGAGCTCTACTGTGAAACCAAGTACCAGGCACAGGACTGTGTCATCATCAGTTAACACCTGTTTTTCCTTGCTAGCAAGGGTTGGACGGGGCATCACAGGGCTAAATGCTGCATTTTTCCTTAAATTAGATCCTCATAGAATTTACAATGAATGGTAAAGCTATAAACTCACTCTGGAGCACTTTCATCATCATCATTTAATATCCATTTTCTCTGCTAGCAAAACTTGGACTAGTTGTCACAGACCAACTCAGTACTTAATCAGAGTTACTCACCTTTCAGATGGTCTGGTCCCCACATCTCACATTTCTATGCACAACACAGTGCACCGGGCACATTTTATCATGGCACCATTACTAGGGAGGGTATCATGTCTTTGACACAACTGAAGGGTCGTCTTGACCTTTTGTTTTGGAACTTTCTATGGCTGATGTCATTCTTATCAACCACTTTACAGAATGTACTGGCTGTGTTTTATCATGTCCCCAACACTAGAGAAGTTGTCATGCTCTTGACACAGTTGAGCCCTCTTGATCTTTTGATTGGCAAGCTCTTATCACCAACCACTTCACAGCATACTCTGGGTGCATTTTATTATGTCAACAGCCTTTGATAATTGTGTACATGTGTTATAAAGCAGGTGGAGTTAAGTAGGAGCTTTGAAAGGTGTGTTGTTGTTTAGTACCCAGATCAAGCAAATCTATGAATACAGGCATTCTAGTTATGAGCATCCTATATTTTTCCTATACTTAATGTAACCAGGACCACATTATCTATTGTCTTTCTTTTCTGAGTTAGTAGATTGTCATTTGAGTAAAATTTAGCTGCTATTTCTAGAAGATTAAGAAATTACCTCAGGTGACACTTTTAGTCACATTTTATGTGTATCATCTTATAATTTTCATGGGTTGGAGGTCAACAAACTCAAAAGCTGCCCTGAGCACCACAAACTCTAATAATGCCACTATCAGGATTGCTAACATTATTGTGTAGGAGAATGATACTTTTTGTTTGTATATTTTTTTAGTCAGGGAGAAGGGCAGTGCCCATGACCATTTTCTAGGTTTTCCAAGCTTGGTGGGAGAGAGGAAGGTATCTTCAAACTGGAGACCTTGCCTGAATGTTTGCAACTGAGTGAACTCTGCTAAAGACATTTGAGGGCCAAGTCATGGTATTAAAATAGGTAACCAATTAAGACGAACACCCAAAGCCATGGTAAGATTTGAACTCAGAATTTAAAGAGCTGAAACAAATACCACAAAGTATCAATGTGGCACTCTAACAACACAACCAACCCACTACCCTAGATTGGTGCTTTATTTATTGACCATAGAAGGATGAATGGCAAAGTTGGCCTCAGCAGGATTTCAACTCAGAATACAAAAAGCTAGAACTAGGTATTTTATTAAATTCTGGCCTCTCTGCCAATTTGCCACATAGTGTATGTGTGCTGATACCCATCTTTTTCTGTATAGGGGGCTTATATACCCCTCTTTTAGACTATTTTCTTTAGTAAAAAGTGCATACTCTCTAATTCTACAAAGTACTGGGATTGGTATAGATACAATAGTTTCAAGACAATAAAAGAGCCAGAATTCCACAAAAAAGTCCATGGTTCTGTGAGACAAGGTATCTTAATAAAATTTATACATTTTTGTCTATGAATAAATTTTCTCTCTAAAACAATTTTTATTTTATTTAATGACTTATTAAAATGAGTGGTGGGGGAGGGGATTGCCTGTAATATATAAATGTGGATTCCTTGGTTTTGGGAAAATCATATATTTTTCATGACAAAATAAGTTAGGATACCACTGGTCTATGTAGTTTGTTCTACTTGCTAGAAATAGCCACCAAATCTCCCTCAAATTACATGCAGCTATCTTTAAAAGAAAAGACATATTCAGATAATATGGGTTGGGCTAAACTATTCTTAGACCTCCAGATCAATCGTCATTGACCAGAACTAGGTCATTGACCATAGTTCTGATTGATCAGGGCCAGCCTGGGGTTAAACAACAACATACACCCAGCCTACTCTGTAGAGTAAGAATGCTGGTGTCACATCCAGCCCACTGTAAAGTGATTGACATTAGGAAGGACATCTAGCTGTAGATATCATGCCAAACTGGATTATATGATCAAGACATGGTTATCTGACCTGTCTAGTCTCAGAATGTGACAATCTGTCCAAGCCATACCAGTGTGAAAATTAGGCATAAAATGGTGTTGATACAGTAGTAAAGACAAATATTAAACTGTTATGCATTATATGACTTTTCATATCAGGTATATTTTCAAATTGCTTTTGTTGACTTAAAAAATGCATTTTAGGGTGCTACATGCTGTGGTGAAAAAAACTTAATAAAGATAATTAGTGGCAAGAGATTTTCAGTAAATGTACTATCTCTCTTCTGTGTTTCTCCTATCATATTCTCACTCCAACTACTTTGTCTCTCTTACCAAACTCTTGCTCTGTCATTACTCTATATCCTATTTACCAGCTTGATTGTTTGCCTGAATGGTTGGAAGCAATGTAGAGTAGTGAGATTCAATGCTGGTGTTATAATAAAATACACACAGTACAGTCTGTAAAAAGATTAGCGAATGAGTGGAGACAACATAGGATCAAGACAACTCTTTAGTCCTAAGAACATAACAACCTGTCTAGTTCTGGTACCATCATTAAAATACCCTGAGAAATCTAACATTCACATGAGGCCATCTATGAGATCTGCATAGATGTGAGCTGTAAATTTTACATTTTTCTTTCTCTTAATCTTGTACTAAGAAATACTAATGTGTGTGGTGTGTATTCACGTGACAATGTTTAAAGTGGGCAGTGATGTTTGTTTGTGATCTGCATAAAACACCATGTCCTTCAGCTTATAAGTCCAATAGAGGTAATCTGTGTATACTGTACTTGAAGAACAATATTTCAGAAACATTGTATAATGCTGTTGTTACAGTTGTCTCTCAGCTCTTCTGATACTCATTCTCCATCTCTCTCTCCATGGTCAATCTCTCCATTTTTACCCTGCCCCCTCCATCTCTCTAGTGTTTTATTATATCAGAAAGTTTCAAACAAAAACATTAATACACAAATACATTGTAGATTAGCATGTTATTATATTGGATTATAAATATTGCTGTAAACTGCTAACTATCAAGGCTGCATAATATTTTGTAAATAAATTAGTGATTGTCAGTGAATGATTGATAATTTCATTCATTACCATATAATGCCATAAATATTTGTAAAATTATATTAATTGAGATAAGACATAAAAGAAAAACTATAAACAATTTCACTTCAAGAGCACTCTAATAAGACAGACTTAAAATATCATTTCTATATTCTCTTCCTGCTTCCAAAAGATGTTACCTCCTTCAGGGCCTCATAACTTAACTAGCACAGGGCCTCATTTGATCTAAATCTGGTACTGGATACTTTCACTTACAAGATCTGAAAAATGGCATAACTGAACACACTCGTTTTATCTAATTATTCTGTCTTCTCTTCACTTTAAAAAAAAAGAACTTTATATGCTTTTTTTTATTTTTATTTACTTCTCATGTTGAAATGGTGGCAGATTAGCAGGCGCATGGTATTTGTTCTGGCTCTCTACATTCACTATGGTCAATTATGCCTTTTATTCTTTCAGTGGGGGTTATAAACAAAGTATCAGTCTGAAGTAGTAGGTTGATGGAATTGAGAGTGTCTGAAGGGATGTCTTGTAATAGTAGTTCTAGATTTTCCTGCAACATCATTGGTGCCGATTTGCATCAGCCTTGGCTTTCCCTAAGACAACATTACTAGTGTGATGAAGGAAGACTTGCATGCATGGGTGACTGCTGGTATCCATGAAAAAACCTTGCCCAGATATGTGCCTCAGAGCGGAATTTTCCTGATGCACATCCATGGTCTCACAAGACAGAAAGGAGCTTGTTAAAACATTAAAAACCTCATATTTATTTTTGATACTGTATGATCCCATGATTTTATTTTGTATGTTTTTTTAAAAATATGCATGATAATCACATTTTCTTTTGTATATTTAGGGAGAAGTCAAAACAACTATCTGAACAAAATGCTGCTGTAGTGTGTTTGTTGGTGGCTGGAGTCCATGATGGTAGAAAGGAAGGTATAGGAGAGGAAAGAAGAGTTTTTGTGGATCAATGGCAAAAGCTAGTTAATTCAGAGAATGATCAAAAAGAAAGGTTAGATAAGAAATCAGATGTGGATGAAAATAAAATAAAGATTCAGGAACTTTCAACAGTTGAGTCTAGTTTGTCTGAACAAACTGACAACCAGGAATCTAACAGAGCTTATTGTGGAATTAATTCTAATAGTTGACATATATGATATAAATAGATACTTTTTTGTAATAATTTCAATAAAGTAACTCTTGTATCTCTTAATGTTGTTGTTTATTAAGTTCTACACTTTGCATGTTGTCTGATAAATAAAGAGAGGAGAGTTCAGAGATGAGGGAGGGTGCATAAGACCAGGTAGAGACCATTGTAGCAGTATTAAAAGAGGCAGGAGTAGACATGTCTGTGGGCCAGATGTTTGGGTGTGTCTCTGAAAGACTTTATATAAGGTTGTTAAGTAGGTGAAAGCTTAATATTCTACACTCGTATGCTAAAGATTATAAACATATCATTGTTATATAAAAACAGTCAGATTCTACTATTTTTATTAGTCAACTTTGCAGAAAACAAGGAAACAATATTGTTTCATGGTTGAGTGGTTTGTTATGGGATAACACCTGCTCTAGTGTTTCAAACAAATACCCAAATCTGCTGAATCAATCAACATCATCCTGAAAAAATGTATCCAAGCCTGTCTGACTTTATTGATTTCTTGCATGAAAAGAATTAATGTGTTCTTTGTTGGGAATTGAAAATTATTTGAATACAAGCAAATTGTTTCTGGAAAAAAAAAGGAAAGAAAAGAAAAAGGTTACCCATCAAACTATTCAAATATGTAAAAATAGAATCTCACTTATTATTGAGATTCATTGTAGGAGGGAGATTGGACAGTCGTGTGACTGTGGTGTTGGACAGTGTTGTAACTGGTTTGACTGTGGCTATGGTGTAACTGGTATGACTGACTGATGTTAGTGGTGTTAGACAATGGTGTGACTATGGTGTTAGGCAGGGGTGTGACTGGTGTTCAGTTGTGTGACTCCTATGGCTGTGACTGATGTTGGGCAAGAGTGTAAATGGTATGACTGTGATTTTGGTGTAACTGGTGTGACTGTGGTTCCCTTCCCAGTGTCAACCCTTTTAAAAAAATCTTTTAGAACTATATACACGAATATAAGCCGACCCAACTATTTTATGTCTGAGAAATGGGCAAAAATCCAAACCTTACTTACGTAGAATTTGAACCCCGAATATAAGCCCCTCCCCCCCTCTACCATTGATTTTTAGACATATTCCTCAGCTTATATTTGAATATATATGGTAAGTTCCATATCTTTGCACATATAACCACAGAGTAGTGGTACTTTATTTTACTTTGAATTATCATCATCGTCATTACTGTTTAATGTCTATTTTCCAAGCTTCCGTGGGTTAGACATGTTGTCACTTTCTGAGATTAGACTGGTCAGGTTACTATGGCTTGCTTGTATATTCCATTTTGGCTTTTTTTTTTAGTCAGATGCCCTTAGTAACACCAATCACTTTACAGCATGTACTGGGAGCGTTTTATTGAGGCAAGTTACAGGGTGGATAGGGTGTGATTTTTCATGGCACCAGCACTACCTTATTACAACATTATTGTTATTTGTTGTGTCTTTGGCCAGGTTTGTGGAGGCAGTGATATAAGTCGGGAAGCTACATGTTGCTTGCTAAAGGAGAGAGTCATTCTCCTAAGTATCGGGTCTTGGAGGTAGCTTTGAGAGTAAGTTGCATCTGGCAATATATTGTGGGACATGTCTGGCTTTCCCTACAGGCATGGTGAATTGGAGATATGCATGGGAGAGGGGAGCATAGCATCATCATCACCATTAAATATTTTCTATGGGTTAAATGGGTTGTCATATTCTGAGACTAGACTGATCAGGTGAACACATTCCATTTTTGATAAGGTTTCTAAGGCTGGATATCCTTCCTAATACCAACCAAGCATTTTATCACAGCACCAGCACTATCTATGGGTAGGCTAGGTAGTCTTTATCGTGGTGGGATATGCCCAGCTTTCCATGCTAACATGGGTTGGAGAGAGCACATTGTGAGGGTGTGTCTCTTGGAGGAAGAAAGAGGTGCATATGTCTTCATATGCTGGCATGGGTTGTATTATGAAGATGGATACATCTATCTTTCTTTGTTAGCATGGGTTAGATAAGGAAGGAAGAATGAGGGATGTGATCAAGGAAAGACTAACATGCAGGACTTCGATAGTGAGGGAGCAGGGGGGTATTAAGGAAACGAGGGAGTGCGGTGCATGCTGGCAGGAGGGGACATAAATGTTACACATCTCTGCTTCACTATCATTCTCTCCATGCTCATTTCATCATGCCAATGTGGGAAGGTGAGTCGTTTATAGTGTGGATATTGCTAGTAAACTTGATACTCCTTTCATGTATATTGAGAACAACCATTTCTCTTATGGAATCAGTTCCCTGTTTTATTTTGTTTGATTCTAAGGTCTTTTGATACCAGGTTTTGTTTCCAAGTCTGGAATTTCTTCTCTTTTCTGCTGAGGATTCAACTATGATGATTAGATTGTAGTGACCTACAATCCGCGGGCTCATATACATTCACCATGCGTTGTTTGACTCAGTGCAGCCAATTGCCACCAGCAGAGGAGAATGTATCTCTACACGCCCTGCAGGAAAAATTCCTGCGTCAGCTCAGAAATATCTTTCTCTTGCAGCTTTAGCCGTGGAAAGGTAAACAACTATTTTTCTTTCGCCGTGAAATCACTAGCCAATATGTAACACAACAATATAACCAGGGCCTGGTCAACACTTCAGCCAGTAGACCGTGCTTAATTCGTTTGTTTCATTTGTTTTCGCATGCCAGCTCTACTCAGCTCAATTTATGTAAATAAATTACATAAAAACATGTGATGTTATTAACACACCTTTCCAGTTACAACGAATACAACATCATGATAATTCTTTGTGGTGATACATCTACTCTTATATCCATCTGCTAAATTGGTGACTATTATTTAAATACTGCTAAATTGTATGAACATTCTACAAAGTAAATCAGCCTTTCATGTTATTTCTAAAACAGTAGTAAATATATATGTATAATAACCATTCTCCTAAAAGATCATTAGGAGTTACCATGGGCAGACAGTCTTAAACTCCTCTGCTATGACCTGGAGGACAATAATAAACAGGAGTGGGCTAAGGAGAGAGTCCTGGTGGACCCTCACATGCACACTAAACTTGTCACTATGCTCATTGTTAACTCTACATTTGCTGGCTGCAGTCTTAGCTTTTGTGTTAAATAGTAATTTAATAATATGTTGTTTTAATAGCATTATTGTTGTTATTTTTGTACCAAAATAACCTGATCATAACCTGCCCTGTGAGTGAAATTTGGTAGACAGAAATTGCAGAAGTCTGTCATATATATATATATGTGTGTGTGAATGTCTTGTAACTTAACAGCTTGTTGAAAAGAAATCAATAAAATAAGTGTCTCACTTGAAAAAATACAAACTGTAATCAATGTAATTGACTTTAAGGTGATGTTCCAGCATGGTTGCAGTCTCATGACTGAAATAAGTGAAATAATAATAATAATAATAAAAAGGATAAGAATATGGAGGGAATTTAGCAGCATATTCTCATAGACACACAGTAGGTATGATTGCTGTTGAGCTGAAAAATATCAACGACAATGTTTTTTTTCTCATTATTAAAGTTTTTGTGGACATTTAGTAGTGGGTGGAAAATGTTTGAGTTGTTGATTTGGGATAAATATCTGGTGTAAATTTTTTTTAATGGTTTAGCCTTGAAGAAGAGGAGGCACATGGCTTAGTGGTAACGGTATTACACTTACAGTCGTAATGTCTTTGGTTCAATTCCTGGACTGGGTTGCGTGTTGTGTTTTTGAGCAAAACATTGCTCCAGTATATTCAGCTGAAAATGAGTACCAGCAATAGCTGGGGGTTTAACCCTGTGAATGACTGTCAGCCTGTCCAGGGGAAAGTCTTGTATTCTCAGTCACTTCATGCCATGGAAACTGAGACAAACACCAGCCTGATGAGCCTTCAGGCTCAAGACAGACTTTAGCCTGAAAGAGTAGTGCCCATGGCCTTTGTAATCCCTCCAGGATTAGTAAATTTGTCCCAGTTGATGTTCTTTAACAGCTGCAAAGTTGATGACTGTAGATAAAGGAAAAACATAAACATGGAAAGATTCCAGAGGGATGGTATTCTAGGGAGGAAGAAATAAGTAAAGTGGTTTGTGCAGGATCTGATGTTTGGACACAATATGACTTATGGGTTGGGATGTATGCAGCATGAAATCAACCAGTTTCATAGAACAGAAGCCACTGTAGTAGCAGTGAAAAGACAATATGTCTGTTGGCTGGGGGTAGGAGTGCGTGTTAGAGAGGAACTTCATATTCATCAGTCAGGTAGCCACTTTTTGGAGCTGTGAGAGTAGTATTCCTTTGTGTGTTTCATTGGTGTTTTGTATATAATTAATAACTGTTGGGAGTTGAAATATTTTCTGGCTCTGGAGTGGAAGACCAGTCTTTGATATGTTGAGCATGTGAAATCCCTAGTGATAGTGAGTGTTCTAGTTGTGACTCGTACAGTATGTGATTGTTTTCTTGATATTTGCAAAATCAAAATACAAACACCTATGAACTGTGGAGGGAGACTCCACTAGAGAACGATTTCAGTGTCTCTGGTTATACATGAGGTGCCTAGGTTACAAATGGATGACATTTAGGTGTAGATCGTTAGGGAAGACTGAAGAGTAGTAGTGATTGTGGTGGTGAATTGGCAGAATTGTTAGAATATCAGATAGAATATTTTATGCTACTTGTTCCAGCTCTCAAAACCCACTGAGGTCAACTTTATTTCCTTTTTTTTTAGGTCGATAAAAAAAAAGTACCAGTCCACTACTGGGATTGATTCTTCTTCTACATTTCTTTCTCATTTCCTCTTTTTCACTGAAAGAAATTGGTTGTGTTCAGACCTGAAGGGAGTTGGGCTCAGGCAGCTTTAAAATGCTCAAAACACACAGTATTGTATGATGTTACTATGGCACCTCTACGATTCTACTAGAAATTATGAGTTCACATATATATCATCATCGTTTAATGTCCATTTTCTACATAATCATGGATTAGATGAGTTGTCCCATTGAGACAGCCAAGTCAAAGGACCATGTTTTGCTCACACAGAACCGATTTTAGCTTCGTCTCTACAGCTGGATGCCTTTCCTAACGCCAACCATATTTACAGTGTGTATTGGGTACTTTTTGATGTGATACCTACGTGACCGCTTTACAGTGTGGACTGGGCACTTTTTATTGTGATATATATTTATATTGATAGAAATATAGAAATAACAGAAAGTCGGTCATCAATAGGATGAAAAGTTTGGAGGAACTCTAGAGTTGATAGAATGGATTAGAGAGAGTGCCATCAGCACATAGTGTCATGTAACATGAAACCTCCAATTTGAGAGACAGGTATTTTACCTAAGATATTTGCAGTCCAGACATAATTGAATGCTTTAATGATGTCATGTGTGACATTGTTTTCACAAAATTTCTCAAAGGCAAGGGTCTATTGCTGGTTAACATATGAGAGCAGCTCTCCTGTAGATCTGGTTTTACAGAAACCACACATGTGGTCATTGGGGAAGAAATATTGAAGGTGTTGGAAAATATGGTTATCAATGACTATCTCTAGTACCTCTGAGATGTTTCAAATAAGAGAGGTAGGTAGCAGGGTCAGAGGGGTTATTTTTTTAGGGAATGAAGGACAGCTCTCAAATTTCACTCACAAGGCAAAGGTTAACCTGATACTATTATAGAAGGCCCTTACCTAATGTACCATATAGTTAGATTGATCCCCAAACTACATATTTACCATGCCTGGGTCAAAGTTAGCAGAGTCAGAGAGGTTGCCTATCTTGGGAATGGGACACTAATGTATTGACACTAAGGGTTTTGTGAAGATAGTAGCTAGCTTTAGTGCGTAGTTTGAACTTAAAACTTATTTTGTTTATTTCTATTTCTGATGTGATTTTTCTTTTTATTGTTAAGTCAGAAAGTAAAAAACAGTGTCCATAATCCTTTAAAGAACCTGTGAAATTGGTAGAAGGGAGATAGGAAGGTATCCTCAAACTAGAGGCTTGGCTCAAATATTTGCAATAAAATAGACTTCACAAAAGGCAACCAAGCGTGTTATACCAGACGATTGATTAAGTCTGCCCTAAAGTTGATCACAGCATTTGAACTCAGAGTATGAAAAGCCAGAACAAATACCAAAAGGCATCTAGTCCAATACTCTAACAATTCTTCCAATCCACTGCCTCTGGACTTTATTTTATTGACCCTGAAAAGATGAAAGGCAAAGCTGATTTCAGCAGGATTTAAACTCAGTTTACAGAGGTTATAAAAGCCCAGGGGCTCATCAAACTAGTGCTTATCCCAGTTTCATTGGTGTTAAGTGATTGAGAGTACAAGACTTATCCACTCTCGACAGGACACCAGTCCACCATAGGGTTAATCCTAGACCGTTGTTGGTATTCATTTTTTCCAGCTGAGTGAATTGGAGCAAGTAAAATGAAATGTTGAGCTCAAGGACACAACCCACTGCCTGGTCTGAGAATTGAACTTTACGATTGTGAGCCCAACCCCAAACCCCTGGGTTGCATGCTTTCATACACAAGGAGCCAGAATAAATTTCATAAAATATTTTGTTCTACATTCTACTAATTCACCACCTAATTAATTAATTTAATTACAAACAAAGCAAGGTAGTTTTTGTATGGGAGTAGTTGTCTTACTGCTACTTTTTTTATTGCTCTAGGGAGATGAAATAGTTGACTCTATTGTAAACTAAGAATAGAGGAGTACCACTTGTCATAAATCATTTAGGTTGGCTTACATAGCCTGTGTCAAATTCACCATACTGACTGAGATAAGAGTTACTGTAGAGTAACTTCTAAAAAGACTGGTTCTGGGTCAACAAACAGTATACTATTTGCATGCACATGTTAATTCATGTGACTATTTCCACAAGTCAGATAATAGTTGCTGCTCTATATCCTGTTACTCACAATATATATATAATGCTTTGTTTTGGTTAGTTTATTTGTTAAAGTTATCAAAATCTTTTTAAAATTTAGCAAATAGGTTCTCTCTTCCATTAACATGACTACGTAGTGAATGATTGTAAAGAGTTTATACAGCAAAAATCATATCAAATTTATATTTAGGATTTTTCTAACTCAGTTGACTAGAGCATAATGTCAGTAGCTGCTGCAATTGTGAATATATTTTGTAGTATATATACATTACAAGCCAATGACCTTAAAATGCTTGCTGCATAATAGTAGAAACACTGCCTTCTGGGTGGATTTTTGATAGTATATGTGTTACTCACAAAGTGAGAAACTTGGTATTATATGGGATACCGAGGTATTCAAGGCAAAGTATAAAAT
>CAXHJY010000641.1:77500-80000 GCA_964016885.1 Eledone cirrhosa | reverse complement strand
AAAGAATCTCTGAATTGAGAGACCACAGCTCTGATACTATAGACATGTGGTTAGAATGTCTCGGGAAAGAATCTCTGAATTGAGAGATCACAGCTCTGATACTATGGACATGTGGTTAGAATGTCTCAGGAAAGAATCTCTGAATTGAGAGACCACAGCTCTGATACTATGGACATGTGGTTAGAATGTCTCAGGAAAGAATCTCTGAATTGAGAGATCACAGCTCCGATACTACAGACATGTGGTTAGAATGTCTCAGGAAAGAATCTCTGAATTGAGAGATCACAGCTCTGATACTATGGACATGTGGTTAGAATGTCTGAGGAAAGAATCTCTGAATTGAGAGACCACAGCTCCGATACTATGGACATGTGGTTAGAATGTCTCAGGAAAGAATCTCTGAATTGAGAGACCACAGCTCTGATACTATGGACATGTGGTTAGAATGTCTCAGGAAAGAATCTCTGAATTGAGAGACCTCAGCTCTGATACTACAGACATGTGGTTAGAATGTCTGAGGAAAGAATCTCTGAATTGAGAGATCACAGCTCTGAGACTATGGACATGTGGTTAGAATGTCTCAGGAAAGAATCTCTGAATTGAGAGACCACAGCTCTGATACTATGGACATGTGGTTAGAATGTCTCAGGAAAGAATCTCTGAATTGAGAGACCTCAGCGCTGATACTACAGACATGTGGTTAGAATGTCTGAGGAAAGAATCTCTGAATTGAGAGACCACAGCTCTGATACTATGGACATGTGGTTAGAATGTCTGAGGAAAGAATCTCTGAATTGAGAGACCACAGCTCTGATACTATGGACATGTGGTTAGAATGTCTCAGGAAAGAATATCTGGATTGAGAGATCACAGCTCTGATACTATGGACATGTGGTTAGAATGTCTCAGGAAAGAATCTCTGAATTGAGAGACCACAGCTCTGATACTATGGATATGTGGTTAGAATGTCTCAGGAAAGAATCTCTGAATTGAGAGACCACAGCTCTGATACTATGGATATGTGGTTAGAATGTCTCAGGAAAGAATCTCTGAATTGAGAGACCACAGCTCTGATACTATGGACATGTGGTTAGAATGTATCAGGAAAGAATCTCTGAATTGAGAGACCACAGCTCTGATACTATGGACATGTGGTTAGAATGTCTCAGGAAAGAATCTCTGAATTGAGAGACCACAGCTCTGATACTATGGACATGTGGTTAGAATGGCTGAGGAAAGAATCTCTGAATTGAGAGACCACAGCTCTGATACTACAGACATGTGGTTAGAATGTCTCAGGAAAGAATCTCTGAATTGAGAGACCACAGCTCTGATACTATGGATATGTGGTTAGAATGTCTCAGGAAAGAATCTCTGAATTGAGAGACCACAGCTCTGATACTATGGACATGTGGTTAGAATGTCTCAGGAAAGAATCTCTGAATTGAGAGACCACAGCTCTGATACTATGGACATGTGGTTAGAATGTCTCAGGAAAGAATCTCTGAATTGAGAGACCTCAGCTCTGATACTATGGATATGTGGTTAGAATGTCTCAGGAAAGAATCTCTGAATTGAGAGATCACAGCTCTGATACTATAGACATGTGGTTAGAATGTCTCAGGAAAGAATCTCCGAATTGAGAGACCACAGCTCCGATACTACAGACATGTGGTTAGAATGTCTCAGGAAAGAATCTCTGAATTGAGAGATTACAGCTGTGATACTACAGACATGTGGTTAGAATCTCTCAGGAAAGAATCTCTGGACAGATTTTACAGTCGAATCCAAACGATAGGAGACCCAAGGGTAGACACCAAGCAAGATGGTTGGATAACACGTATGAGCTTGGCGGTTCTCATTCGGGATCCAACCAGAACAGTTGGATACGGTTATTTTCTCCTATTCGATAGCTTAGTTACATTAACACACACACACACACATACATACATACATATATATATATATATAGTAGAATAATCGAGTATCGAAAAATCGGCGCACGAGTTCACGATAAACAAAATTCGAGATGAGCGGCAGAGGGCTCTATAATTCAAATAAATTAGAGCTATAACTATCGTTAAAATACCGTCACACGTAGAATATGTCTACAATCAACCAAATAACCGAAAAGTTCGACATGGAAGATTCGGGACACTCAGATAAATTATCAATAAATCAATAAATGAAATGAATTATATATATATATGATGGCTGCAACTCGATTTCGAGTAATGCCATCGCTTAATACTTAAGCATGACTATAACAGACGTGGCTTTTTAGTGTTGCTAGGGACTTGCCCATGGCCAGCAATACCATGCAACGCAATATATGTCACATATTAAGTAATGACTGTACTTTAAGCTTTTTTCAGTGGGGAAAGGCTTTGCACGGGGTCAATCCCACTCTCTCAACATCAGATGTATTTACCCCCAAAATAAGAACTGGTCTACATCATTGGATGTAAACGAAATCACAGGTTTTATATCAGAGTGACCT
>CAXHJY010000641.1:60000-62500 GCA_964016885.1 Eledone cirrhosa | reverse complement strand
TATATTAATAACTCCTGAAAATTTATTTGCCGTTGAGTGCTTCCAATCTACTGTAAAAATTCATTCTTTGACATAATCATCGAATATTGTTTAACAATTTAATACTTATATATATATATATATATATATATATATATATATATATATATATATATATATATATATATATACGGGATAACAACTTATTGTAATAGGTAATCCAGCATAGTGAATAAAACCCTTATTGTAAAGCCAACCATGTCACTCTTCTTTCTTGAATTAGTATATATATATATATATATATATATATATATATATATATATATATATATATATATATATGGTGGCTGCCAACTCGTTTTCGAGTACGGCCACTACTTTATATCCATGTAGGAGAACCCCTACCGATGCGCTGAACGAGTGTGACTTTTTAGTCCAGCCAGCGACTTGAAAACTCTGGTACAAACACTACACTTGTGACATTTATTGACACATACTGCTGGGCCCATGGTACCATGTGACGACAAGTGCAGAGAGATCTCCAGATATAAAGCAATGCCTGTGCCGTGAAGCTTTTATAGTGAGCAAAGGCACTGCACAAAGCCAGTCCCACTCTCTTAACCAAGATGATATTTACCAAAAAGAAGAACAAGTCAACATCATTGGATACCATCAGGGTTGCAGGTGTTATATCAGAGTTTTCCTTCTCCTAGAATTCTGCCTTGACAAAGGCTAAGGGGTCATCTCTCCCGGTGGTTTTGGATGGCCATTAACTCGTAAGAGCTCCTTTGCCCTTTCACAGGTTTTGTTTTTAGTCCTGCAGGATGTCCAAAGTCACCCTCCTCACCAAGAAACCTTGGTGGGGTTGCCAGTTTAGTCGCCAACGACCCGACCATGAGACAGGTTGTACTGGGATACATGTTACCAGTAGCACCAACTGGTGACCTGACATGTATATATATATACAAACATATATACACACATATATATCATATATATATAAGGACGATGTATTAGATCTTCATTACATTTAATGAGATGTGACGCGCGTTTCGCTATTGATTAGCTCGAGGCTCGATCTGTATCGATCTGACTTGACCCCGGAATAAAAAGCTCGTCAGACTTCTGTTATCGTATTGACAGAATATATATATATATATATATATATATATATATATATATATATATATATATATATATATATATATATTCAAGACAAAGACAAAGGAAAAAATAACGGAAGAACAGAAAGTCCCATTTCTTCAGCTAACCTCTGGAAATTATGACAGTTTCGGTTTCATTAAGGTCGATACGACTCATTCCAGTGTATATTGAGACATGACAAAACAAGTAGAGACGAGTTATACCTTTAGGTGAATGACACAAATATAGAAGAAAAAGCATCACAAGTCCCTCAACTGCCAAAGAAGGGAGAGAACTGTGTGTGAGAGGGGTTAGCTAAGGGAGAAAAATATATAGATAGGTGTGAAATAGTAAGACAAGAGAATATTAAGGACTGTTGTCCAACGTACTGAGAAAGAAGGACGCTGAAGTGTTGGTAAGATGGGAGATAAGAAGACAGACCGGGCGGTGTGATGTCTATTATATGATAGTTTGAAAAACAGTCTTGAGAATATAAATTCAAAATAATTTTCATGCATTACAAATACAAAGGTAAGACGGACATTTATGTGTGTGTGTGTATATATATATATATATATATATATATATATATATATATATATATATATATATATATATATATATATATTAATAAGAGGAATTCCAACTTCGTCTGATTTACTCGTTTTATTTACAATCCTTTAAAATATATATAATGGTATTATAATGAAATAGTATGATAGAATATTATAATGAAATAGTATGATAGAATATTAAATTCTAAGTGTCAATTAACACTTAGAATTTAATATTCTATCATACTATTTCATTATAATATTCTATCATACTATTTCATTATAATACCATTATATATATTTTAAAGGATTGTAAATAAAACGAGTAAATCAGACGAAGTTGGAATTCCTCTTATTAATATAATCTTCTATACACAATCATACACACCCGTGTATATTTACCTATCTATATCTATATATATATATATATATATATATATATAAAATAGAAAAAATGAGGAAGTTTCGTTTCATATGAAAAATATTTATTGCGTATGGGCCTGTTACGCGCATTCCGCAGAAGATTGGCTCAAGGTGACACATAGAAGTTATGGACCCGACTCCAGTATCGATCTGCTCCTCAGACTGGTGATGCGATAAAAGATATACACACACACACACACACAAACATATATATATATATATATATATATATATATATATCTAAGGCGGGTAAAATTCCCGAGATATCTGAATTCCTGGATGATACGTACAACGTCGAGTGCTTTCTCCTTATTGTATAAAATATTCAGATATTTTATTTTATTGTATACGCATGTATTTTATATATATATATATATATATATATATATATACATACACAC
>CAXHJY010000641.1:45000-47500 GCA_964016885.1 Eledone cirrhosa | reverse complement strand
TATGCCTATATGTGTATGTATGTCTCTATATATGTCTGTGTGTGTGTGTGTGTGTGTGTGTGTACGCCTATATGTGTGTGTATGTCTCTCTCTATATATATGTATGTCTGTGTGTGTGCGTGTACACCTATATGTGTGTGTGTATGTCTCTCTCTATATAAATGTCTGTGTGTGTGTGTGTACGCCTATATGTACGTGTATGTCTCTCTATATGCCTGTGTGTGTGTGTGTCTCTGTACGCCTATATGTGTGTGTATGTCTCTCTCTCTATATATGTGTGTATGTCTCTCTCTCTCTATATGTGTGTGTGTGTGTGTCTCTGTACGCCTATATGTGTGTGTATGTCTCTCTCTATATATATGTGTGTGTGTATGTCTCTCTCTCTCTATATGTGTGTGTGTGTATGTCTCTCTCTATATATATGTGTGTGTGTATGTCTCTCTCTATATATATGTGTGTGTGTGTGTCTGTACGCCTATATGTGTGTGTATGTCTCTCTCTATATATATGTGTGTGTGTATGTCTCTCTCTCTCTATATGTGTGTGTGTGTATGTCTCTCTCTATATATATGTGTGTGTGTCTGTCTCTCTCTATATATATGTGTGTGTGTGTGTCTGTACGCCTATATGTGTGTGTATGTCTCTCTCTATATATATATGTGTGTGTGTATGTCTCTCTCTCTCTATATGTGTGTCTGTATGTATGTCTCTCTCTATATATATATATGTCTGTGTGTCTGTGTGTGTGTGTGTACGCCTATATATGTGTGTGTGTATGTCTCTCTCTCTATGTCTGTCTGTGTGTCTCATCCACTGTCACCCTGTCAAGTCCCCATTATCTCTCACTTCTTCACGGCTTTGACGCCTCTCCCTCCTTCACTCTCTCTCCCTCCGTCAGTCTCCCTCGTTCACTCTCTCTCCCTCCGTCAGTCTCCATCTTTCACTCTCTCTCTCTCCCTCCTTCACTCTCTCTCCCTCTTTCACACTCTCTTTCACTCTCCCTCTCCGTCATCTCTTTCACTCTGCCTCCCTCCTTCACTCTCTCTCCCCCCCTTCTCTCTTTCACTCTCCCTCCTTCACACCTCTCCTATCCCCCTCTCCCCTCACTCTACTAATCTCTTTCACTTTTCCCTTCTTTCAAGCAATATGTCTGTATTTTTCATATTTGTGCCCCTCGGCCCGGGTATTTAACACCCTAGGGTAGCCATACAATGTGTACCTGGGTATTTAACACCCTAGGGTAGCCATACAATGTGTACCCGGGTATTTAACACCCTAGGGTAGCCATACAATGTGTACCTGGGTATTTAACACCCTAGGGTAGCCATACAATGTGTACCCGGGTATTTAACACCCTAGGGTAGCCATACAATGTGTACCTGGGTATTTAACATCCTAGACTAGCTCTACAATATGTACCTGGGTATTTAACACCCTAGGGTAGCCATACGGTGTGTAACTGGGTATCTAACACCCTAGGGTAGCCATACAATGTGTATCCGGGTATTTAACACCCTAGGGTAGCCATACAATGTGTACCTGGGTATTTAACACAATAGGGTAGCCATACGGTGTGTACCTGGGTATTTAACACCCTAGGGTAGCTTTACAATGTGTACCTGGGTATTTAACACCCTAGGGTAGCCATACAATGTGTACCCGGGTATTTAACACCCTAGGGTAGCCATACAGTGTGTACCTGGGTATTTAACCCAATAGGGTAGCTTTACAATGTGTACCTGGGTATTTTACACCTTAGGCTAGCTCCATAATCACATGGTTAAATTTTGTCTTAGTTTCATTGGTGTTAAGTGACTGAGAGTACAAGACTTCCCCCTGGACAGGACACCAGTCCATCACAGGGTTAAAGTCTGTCTTAGTTTCATTGGTGTTAAGTGACTGAGAGTACAAGACTTCCCCCTGGACAGGACACCAGTCCACCACAGGGTTAAAGTCTGTCTTAGTTTCATTGGTGTTAAGTGACTGACAGTACAAGACTTCCCCCTGGACAGGACACCAGTCCACCACAGGGTTAAAGTCTGTCTTAGTTTCATTGGTGTTAAGTGACTGACAGTACAAGACTTCCCCCTGGACAGGACACCAGTCCATCACAGGGTTAAAGTCTGTCTTAGTTTCATTGGTGTTAAGTGACTGAGAGTACAAGACTTCCCTCTGGACAGGACACCAGTCCATCACAGGGTTAAAGTCTGTCTTAGTTACATTGGTGTTAAGTGACTGAGAGTACAAGACTTCCCTCTGGACAGGACACCAGTCCATCACAGGGTTAAAGTCTGTCTTAGTTACATTGGTGTTAAGTGACTGAGAGTACAAGACTTCCCTCTGGACAGGACACCAGTCCATCACAGGGTTAAAGTCTGTCTTAGTTTCATTGGTGTTAAGTGACTGAGAGTACAAGACTTCCCTCTGGACAGGACACCAGTCCATCACAGGGTTAAAGTCTGTCTTAGTTACATTGGTGTTAAGTGACTGAGAGTACAAG
>CAXHJY010000641.1:35000-40000 GCA_964016885.1 Eledone cirrhosa | reverse complement strand
TATGTATGTATATGAGTATATGTGTATGTATTTCTGTGTCTATGTATATATATGTATATATATGTATGTATATGTGTGTGTGTGTGTATGTGTGTGTATGTATATATATGTATGTATATGAGTATATGTGTATGTATTTCTGTGTCTATATATATAAATATATATGTATGTATATATGTGTGTGTGTATGTGTGTGTATGTATATATATATATGTGTATGTATTTCTGTGTCTGTGTGTCTATGTATATATATATATATATATATGTATGTGTGTGTATTGTGTGTAAGCTTTGAGAGTTGTTGGTGGTGGTGGTGTTAGTGGTGGTGGTGATGATGGTGGTGATGATGGTGGTGGTGGTGATGATGGAGATTGTGGTGGTGGTGATGGTGGTGGTGGTGGTGATGGAGATTGTGGTGGTGGTGATGGTGGTGGTGGTGGTGATGGTGGTGGTGGTGGTGATGGAGATTGTGGTGGTGGTGTTGGTGGTGGTGGTGGTGGTGGTGATGGAGATTGTGGTGGTGGTGTTGGTGGTGGTGGTGGTGTTGGTGGTGATGGTGGTGGTGGTGGTGATGGTGGTGGTGATGGTGGTGGTGGTGGTGATGGAGATTGTGGTGGTGGTGTTGGTGGTGGTGGTGGTGGTGGTGATTATGATGGTGGTGGTGGTGTTGGTGGTGGTGGTGGTGATGGTGGTGGTGGTGGTTATGATTATGGTGATGGTGGTGGTGATTATGATGGTGGTGGTGGTGTTGGTGGTGTTGGTGGTGGTGGTGGTGATGGAGATGGTGGTGGTGGTGGTGGTGGTGGTGGTGTTGGTGGTGTTGGTGGTGGTGTTGGTGGTGGTGATGTTGTTGTTGTTGGTGGTGTTGGTGGTGGTGATATTCGGGATGGTGACGTTGTTGTTTTTGTTGTTGATGGCGGCGGCGGCGGGGTGAATGTGGGGGAGGTGGGAAGAATTTAAGACAGGTGGTCATTGACAGGTAAGCCCCCCCCCCTAATGTGTGTTTGTGGGGGTCGCTGTGTGTGGGTATGTGTTTGACTGCGTGTGTCTCTGCGTGTATGTGTGAGTGTATCTGTGTGTGTGTGTATCTGTATGTGTGTATATGTGTGTGTGTGTGTGTATATGTATGTGTGTGTGTATCTGTGTGTGTGTGTATGTATCTGTGTGTGTGTATATGTATGTGTGTGTGTATCTGTATGCGTGTGTGTGTGTGTATGTATATGTATGTGTGTGTGTGTGTATCTGTGTGTGTGTGTGTGTATCTGTATGTGTGTGTGTGTATGTATCTGTATGTATGTATATGTACGTGTGTGTGTATGTATCTGTGTGTGTGTATATGTATGTGTGTGTGTATCTGTATGCGTGTGTGTGTGTGTATGTATATGTATGTGTGTGTGTGTATCTGTGTGTGTGTGTGTGAATCTGTATGTGTGTGTGTGTATGTATCTGTATGTATGTATATGTACGTGTGTGTGTCTGTATGTGTGTGTGTGTGTATCTGTGTCTATGTGTGTATGTGTTTGATTGTGTGTGTCAATGTCCGTCTGTATGTATGTGTGTGTTAG
This sequence comes from Eledone cirrhosa, assembly GCA_964016885.1. Taxonomy (NCBI): domain Eukaryota; kingdom Metazoa; phylum Mollusca; class Cephalopoda; order Octopoda; family Eledonidae; genus Eledone; species Eledone cirrhosa. Next base: position 38,435 of record CAXHJY010000641.1, on the reverse strand, counting down.
TGTGTGTCTGTATATGTGTATGTATGTGTGTGTGTGTATGTATGTATGTATGTATGTGTGTGTGTCTGTGTATGTATGTATGTATGTATGTATGTGTGTGTGTCTGTGTATGTGTATGTATTCGTGTGTATGTGTGCCTGTCTGTGTATGTATTAGTGTGTGTCTGTGAAATGTATTAGTGTGTGTATGTATGTGTGCGTCTGATTATGAATTAGTCTGTGTTTATGTATGTGTGCGTCTGTGTATGAATTAGTCTGTGTATGTATTAGTGTGTGTCTGTGTATGAATTAGTGTGTGTATGTATGTGTGTTTCTGTGTATGTATTAGTGTGTATTTATATATGTGTGTGTGTGTATGTATTAGTGTGTGTATGTATGTGTGTGTGTATGTATTAGTGTGTGTATGTATATATGTGTGTGTATGTATGGGGGTGGAACAATAACTATTAAGGGTCGTTCACCTGTAGATCCCACATTCATATACTGATCATACACACACACATATATATATATATAAATATATATGTGTATATATAAATACGTATATATATATATATCTAGGGCAGGTAAAATTCCCGAGATCCATGGACGAATTCTCTCCAGCGGTCTCTGTCCCTCAATATCGCTGCCATATCCTGCATCTCCAACAGACCAGTGTCTGTCCTTAGGGCATCAACATATGTCAACCTCGGTCTTCCTCTTCTAGTGTGTCCATGTAGGGGCTGCCACAGGAGCACTGAGTGCAGTGTCAACTCTGGATGTCGGTGAGCATGTCCAGCTAAACTCAGTCTCCTCTGTGCCACTCTTGAGCTGACTTTTGGGAGGCTCCCGTACAGCTCTGAGTTCTTCATCCTCAGTGTATACTGATTAATGTTCAGAGCCATCCTCAGCATTCTCGTGTAGCACCCATCCCCCATCTGAGTGAGTTTCTTGGTCATATATATATATATATATATATATATATATATATATATATAGGAACGAGTAAGACCCCGACGGCTAATTCTGGACTAAATGAAAATTTTTATGAGGATAAAAATTTTCATTTAGTCCAGAATTAGCCGTCGAAACGGCTTGAGCTCAGCCGTCGGGGTCCTACTCGTTCCTATTACCCACTCTACTACCCTAAGTATTGAGTACTTTGGTGCGTTATGGTCCACCTGGTTCCTTACCACATTTCCATCGTTTTATATATATATATATATATATATACTTACTCAAAATATTAATAAATGAAGACATTCACATAATCAAAATATATGTTTTATTATATATATTTCGAAGGTACTGTGCTGTTTTTTTACAGTACGTCCTCGTCAGATAAAATACATGAATTGATGTATGACATACCTCAACTATCTTGATGTTTGATTTCCAGTATTGGCAGCATTAATATACCACAAATAAATGTTTCTACTTTAGGCACCAGGCCAGCAATTACCCCAGTGCATTACTGGTACTTTTATTTTATCGACCCCGTAAGGATGAAAGGCAAAGTCAACCTCGGCGGGATTTGAACTCAGACCATAAAGGGACGTAACTATGCACACATAATAACATGATATTTAGAACAATAGAACAACCCTCACCCCCAGGAGCATGTTGTGCAAGTGTGGGTGGGTCTACTCTGACCATGCATCTGTAGGTGGGTGAATTTGAGGAGGAGGAGAGGGGTTACCTACCCGGGTGTTCTCGAAGCGTCGAGTGGTGCAGGATTGGTGAGGTACCTGAGTTAAGCCTGGGTGGTTATCAATGAGAGGGTTACCCTTCCTGGGTGCCCTCGAAGCGTCGGGTGGTGCAGGATTGGTGGGGTACCTGAGTTAACCCTGGGTGGTTATCAAGGAGAGGGTTACCCTTCCTGGGTGCCCCCAAAACGTCGGGTGGTGCAGGATTGGTGGGGTACCTGAGTTAACCCTGGGTGGTTATCAAGGAGAGGGTTACCCTTCCTGGGTGCCCCCAAAACGTCGGGTGGTGCAGGATTGGTGGGGTACCTGAGTTAACCCTGGGTGGTTATCAAGGAGAGGGTTACCCTTCCTGGGTGCCCCCGAACCGTCGGGTGGTGCAGGATTGGTGGGGTACCTGAGTTAACCCTGGGTGGTTATCAAGGAGAGGGTTACCCTTCCTGGGTGCCCCCGAACCGTCGGGTGGTGCAGGATTGGTGGGGTACATGAGTCAACCCTGGGTGGTTATCAATGAGAGGGTTACCCTTCCTGGGTGCCCCCGAACCGTCGGGTGGTGCAGGATTGGTGGGGTACCTTAGTCAACCCTGGGTGGTTATCTTCCCTATTGGGGAATTTTCCTTGTATTTTTATTATTTTTGTTATTTTTATCTATATTGTTTACACGTTGTATATGTAGCCCCCCCCCACTGTCCCTGTCTTTTGTATTGTCCCCTATATGTCGGCCCTTGTGGCCAATAAATGAAACGGTTATTGTTATGGGTTGGCAGTATCGGTAGAGGGTTCGGACGCCATGCTTTGACGCATAGAGTTACGGCCCTTGCCATTCTGAGTTCAAATCCCGCCGAGGTTAACTTTGCTTTACATCCTTACGGAGGTCGATAAAATAAAGTACCAGTAATGCACTGGGTAATTGCTGGCCTTGTGCCTAAAGTAGAAACAATTATTATTATTATTATTATGGGAACGTAGGGCGGTGGATTGGCAGTATCGGTAGAGGGTCGGACGCCATGCTTTGCAGCATAGAGCTACGTCCCTTTACGATCTGAGTTCAAATCCCGCCGAGGTTGACTTTGCCTTTCATCCTTACGGGGTTGATAAAATAAAGTACCAGTAATACACTGGGTAATTGCTGGCCTTGTGCCAAAAGTAGAAACAATTGTTACAGGGTCGATAAAATAAAGTACCAGTAATACACTGGGGTAATTGCTGGCCTTGTGCCAAAAGTAGAAACAATTGTTACAGGGTCGATAAAATAAAGTACCAGTAATACACTGGGGTAATTGCTGGCCTTGTGCCAAAAGTAGAAACAATTGTTACAGGGTCGATAAAATAAAGTACCAGTAATACACTGGGGTAATTGCTGGCCTTGTGCCAAAAGTAGAAACAATTGTTACAGGGTCGATAAAATAAAGTACCAGTAATACACTGGGGTAATTGCTGGCCTTGTGCCAAAAGTAGAAACAATTGTTACAGGGTCGATAAAATAAAGTACCAGTAATACACTGGCGTAATTGCTGGCCTTGTGCCTAAAGTAGAAACAATTGTTACAGGGTCGATAAAATAAAGTACCAGTAATACACTGGGGTAATTGCTGGCCTTGTGCCAAAAGTAGAAACAATTGTTACAGGGTCGATAAAATAAAGTACCAGTAATACACTGGGGTAATTGCTGGCCTTGTGCCAAAAGTAGAAACAATTGTTACAGGGTCGATAAAATAAAGTACCAGTAATACACTGGGGTAATTGCTGGCCTTG
>CAXHJY010000641.1:12500-20000 GCA_964016885.1 Eledone cirrhosa | reverse complement strand
GTAGTAGTGGTGGTGGTAGTAGTGGTGGTGGTGGTAGTAGTGGTGGTAGTAGTGGTGGTAGTGGTGGTGGTAGTAGTGGTGGTGGTAGTAGTGGTGGTAGTAGTGGTGGTAGTGGTGGTGGTAGTAGTAGTGGTGGTAGTAGTGGTGGTGGTAGTAGTGGTGGTGGTGGTAGTAGTGGTGGTAGTGGTGGTGGTAGTAGTGGTGGTAGTGGTGGAGGTGGTGGTAGTAGTGGTGGTAGTAGTGGTGGTAGTGGTGGTGGTGGTGGTAGTAGTGGTGCTAGTAGTGGTGGTAGTAGTGTTGGTGGAAGTAGTGGTGGTAGTAGTGGTAGTAGTAGTGTTGGTGGTAGTAGTGGTGGTGGTACTAGTAGTAGTAGTGGTAGTAGTGTCGGTGGTAGTGGTAGTGGTAGTAGTAGTGTTGGTGGTAGTAGTGGTGGTGATAGTAGTGGTGGTGGTAGTGGTAGTAGTGTTGGTGGTAGTAGTGGTGGTGGTACTAGTAGTAGTAGTGTCGGTGGTAGTGGTAGTAGTAGTAGTAGTAGTAGTGTTGGTGGTAGTAGTGGTGGTGGTAGTAGTGTCGGTGGTAGTGGTAGTAGTAGTAGTGTTGGTGGTGGTAGTGGTAGTAGTAGTAGTAGTGTTGGTGGTAGTAGTGTCGGTAGTAGTAGTAGTAGTGGTGGTAGTAGTAGTAGTAGTAGTAGTAGTAGTAGTAGTAGTGTTGGTGGTAGTAGTGGTGGTGATAGTAGTGGTGGTAGTGTGGGTGGTAGTAGTAGTAGTAGTAGTAGTAGTAGTAGTGTTGGTGGTAGTAGTGGTGGTGGTACTAATAGTAGTAGTGTTGGTGGTTGTAGTAGTAGTAGTAGTAGTGTTGGTGGTAGTAGTAATAGTAGTGTTGGTGGTAGTGGTAGTAGTGGTGGTAGTGGTAGTAGTAGTAGTGGTAGTAGTGTTGGTGGTAGTAGTAGTAGTAGTGTTGGTGGTAGTAGTAGTAGTAGTGTTGGTGGTAGTAGTAGTAGTAGTAGTAGTAGTGTTGGTGGTGGTAGTAGTAGTAGTAGTGTTGGTGGTGGTAGTAGTAGTAGTAGTGTTGGTGGTGGTAGTAGTAGTAGTGTTGGTGGTAGTAGTAGTAGTAGTAGTAGTAGTAGTAGTGGTAGTAGTAGTAGTAGTAGTAGTAGTAGTAGTAGTAGTAGTAGTAGTAGTGTTGGTGGTAGTAGTAGTAGTGTTTGACTGCACTGTTTTGTTTCCACTTATGTAGTTTTCGAAAATGTTATTTATTCATTAAAAAAATTAAATGATAACATTTTATATATAGGTGGGCCCCCTTCATCTCCTGGCAACCAATATTTTGGCCGTACTCGAAAATGAGTTGGCAGCCACCATTATATATATATATATGTATATACGATATTAAACAAATGGAAACTATATTTATAAAACCATATTTATTTCATTATACATATTTCAGGGATACCATATTAAAAATATGGCATGCCTTCTTCAGATAAAATACAATATATAAGCAGTTTTATAAATAAATTTGACGTACCATAAAACTGCTTATATATTGTATTTTATCTGAAGGCATGCCATATTTTTAATATGGTATCCCTGAAATATGTATAATGAAATAAATATGGTTTTATAAATATAGTTTCCATTTGTTTAATATCGTATATCTACTCCAAAACTTGTTGAGTGCTTTATATCAGTTATAAAATATTTACTCGTTGTAACCCAACAATTTTAAATAAAACTTTTGCATATATGTATATATATATTTTTCATAAGGAAAGTATATACTTTCGAACGTTCAACTATCTGGCAGAAGGGTATACGGTGCTGATGATAGCTAACAAGCTTGAAACTAGTACATCGTTCCTGTGTCAGTGTTGAACAAAAAGGTGACGTGGTTGCCTTAACACCGTACGGCAAAAAATTCAGGCTGTTCAGTTTGTTTACAAACGAACAAAGCGGCGTTATAATAAGCGTCCGCTAAACTGATACGTGCATATATGTATGTGTACCTGTATGTATATGTATATATATATATATATATATATATATATATATATATATATATATATATATATATATATATGCATGCTACTGTACGTCTGTATACATATATGTATGTACGTATACACACATACTTACATATATATATATGTATATATAAAAAAACATGAGAAGAAAGAAGAATACTGCGTGGTTGCACATGGGTTACATATGATAAAATTAGTCCCTCGTCAGTGATTTGCCAACCATCATTGATATTTCATCGCATATGCATGTATGTATGTATGTGTGTTGAAGAAGTTCTCCCCCTGCACGGCACAAGCAAGCCGCTATATTGACAGAGGACAATTTGTCTTTTTTTTTGGACACAATGGTGGCGGTGGTAGCGGTTGTGGTCAGAGTGATGGTGTTGGTAATAGTTGTGGTGGTGGTGGTGGTGGTATTGTTAGTAGTGATGGTGTTGGCAGTAGTGGTTGAGGCGAATATGAGCGTCACTGCGGAAATTTAAATGAGGCTATTTGATGACGACGGGGAGGTGTCTGTATTGAATATCTCATTTATTAATATTTCCTGCACGTGTTTCGCCATAATTGTACAACAGCACACAACATATATCTATATCTATGTATCTATCTCTCTGTATCTCTCTGTACACACACACACACACACCCACACACACACACACACACACACACACACACACACACACACACACATATATATATATATATATATATATATATATATCGCGTCCAAATTTGCACCATATATATATATATAACCCTTATTATATATTTGGCGGTATCGGTAGAGCGTCGGACGCAATGCTTTCCAGCATAGTTACGTCCCTTTACGATCTGAGTTCAAATCCCGCCGAGGTTGACTTTGCCTTTCATCCTTACGGGATCGATAAAATAAAATACCAGTAATGCACTGGGTAATTGCTAGCCTTGTGCCTAAAGTAGAAACAATTATATATATATATATATATATATATATATATATATATATATATATATATATATATATATATATATTTCGTTTCTGAATTTGTTTAGCAAGATTCTTTATCTGAAAACGTGTGTTGAAACCGATATTGTTATACTTTGGGAGGGTCATGTTGCCAATAAGAAATACACGCACCAGTTGCTTTCACTTCAATTTATTATAATAAATTTATAAATTTAGGAATTTATAAATTTCCGGTTGGTTGGTTGGTTCCACAACCAGATGGTTGTTTATATATTGATACACACAGAAACAAGATGGCGTAGGACAGAACAAATGAGAGGCACAAAAACAAAGTAAAGAATCCCCAGTCACTGAAGAGGTCACAGAATGTGTGACGAAAGAACTTTGACAATATATAAACAACCATCTGGTTGTGGAACCAACCAACCAACCAACCGGAAATTTATAAATTTCCTAAATTTATAAATTTATTATAATAAATTGAAGTGAAAGCAACTGGTGCGTGTGTTTCTTATTGGCAACATGACCCTCCCAAAGTATAACAATATATATATATATATATATATATATACATATATACATATATATTATAGTTGAGACAGTAAACATAAAACAAAACAAAAACGTGGAAGCGAAGAGGGAGTCCAAATGTTAATATTAGTTTCACGCTTGAGAGTGTGTGTGTGTGTGGGGGGGTGACGTTTCGGGCATAAGCCCTTCATCGGGAGAAAAGTGGACAGGAAGAGAGTTCCGAGGGTTGGTGGGGGAGTGGTGGAAAGACTTTATTTAAATAATGGACAGAAAATCGGAGACTGAAAGAGAAAAGGTTTTGTGAGGGAGTTTGGGGGAAAAGTCCAGCAGTTGGTCACGGCGAATTAAATCGGCGTTGGGCCGCTGGTCAAAGATGTTACTCCAGGTATGTATATATATATATATATATAAATTTACAAAATTATTATTTATAACATCAGTCCAGAAGAGGGGGAATAACGTTTATCCTATGTCACTGACACGTGTTTCATAGGTTGTGTTATATATGAATCTAGGATGGTTAATATTTGTCTATTTCGATCAAATTAAATCGAATCTAACTACTTTAAAAAGTCATATGATTACTCGAATGGAAACAAAATAATGCTATAAATCCCGCCGAGGTTAACTTTGCCTTTTATCCTTACGGAGTCGATAAAATAAAGTACCAGTAATACACTGGCTATTTGCTAGCCTTGTGCCAAAAGTAAAAAACATTTATATATATATATATATATATATATATATATATATATATATTAAAATGCAAATATTAATAAAATAAATGTTCTTATGATGAATTAAATTTTATTATACATATTTCAGAGGTACAACAGTACGTCCTCATCAGATAAAATAAAATGATACATGACATACCCTGAGATGTTAAATGGTTAAGATTTAATTAAGGTAGATTAAGATTTAATATATATATACAGAGCGTGAAATTAATAAACATTTGTTGTACTGCTTCTCTGTTTTGTCCCTGTTCAAATTTTTCCATTATATATATATATATATATACAAAATTAAGATAAATTAAATGAATTTAATCTAAATCAAAATTATGGGTGTCATGCCAGAACGGCATGCGCCATATCACCCGGAAAAATAAGCTCAAAGATTCTATCGAGTAGGTCCGAGCATTTTATAATAACTAGAAATTGATTAACATATATATAAACATGAATAATCACAGGAGATAATTTTTACAAGCGTGTAACCACACATAGCTAGGTAGGTAACTAAATAAAGTTGACTAGAACTTCAAAAATAGATACCTTATAATATGATTAATCTTCCCTACTTATATATACATATATATATATATATATATATATATATATATATATATATATATATATATATATATATATATATTAGAAAGTGAGGTTTTTTTTTACAAAATGAAAAATAACCGAGGTGTCCTACACGAGTGAAAGTATAAAGAAAAAGAGATGAAATCGAAAATGCAACTGGAGTCTTATTTTTTTTAAAAATATATATATTTATTTGGTTCCTTTACCGGTTTCGCAGTTCTTCTGCTTTTCAAAAGGTGAGTTGAGATGGAGGGTCTGTGGTTTTTCTCACATCTGGTTGGTCTCTGAATGTTACTTGTTTTATATGGAAAAAGTGGCTCGAAATGCCAGGTTTTTTGAGAAGTAATTTGATAGGTTTGTCAATAATTATAATAAATTTCAGTTGTCACAGGTTGTTTTTATATATATATATATATATATATAAAGGAGGTCAGCTGTACTTAAAAATTCTGATAAAAACAACTATAACTGGCCGACTTATCTCAGAAGAATTTCTATAGACATTCGACTGGGGAGTGGTCTGACAACTGACCAATGGGATACGAGCGTGTCCTCTGACGCTGAAATTCGGTTCTTCTAGCTCATATGATTCCAGTTCCTCGGAAGGACTAACAACATACACAGGAGCTGTACATATCGGTGTTTTGACAGAGTGAAACACACTTCAACAACGTGTGTACCTGTCTCTACCACACTAATTCGGACTGCCTGAAGAGGTCGCAGCCAATGATGGCTGTCACCGAAATATATATAGCGGTAAAATTTATAATAAACGAAGCCAAATTTTACATATTTGACTTAATTATTATATATATATATATATATATATATATATATATATATATATATATATATATATATATATATATATATATATATATATATCTACACGTATATATTTATAAGTATATATATAAATCTATTCGTATCAAATCATCAGGGATTTCCTTATGATTTAATACGAATGAAACAGCCCCAGTCCAATAGAAGCCATTTATATATATATATATATATAAACACACAAATATATATATATATATATATATATATATATATATATACATGTATGTATGTATGTATATATATATATATGTGTATATAATGTCCACACACGTAAATCTAAGAGGCTTAATCTCGTGTTTTTAAGAAATACTTCTAAGAAAAGATTATCCCCCATAAACACACATATATATTTATACATACAGGTATATACATACATACATACATACATACATATATATATGTATATATATATATATATATATATATATATATATATATATATATATATATATACAGGTATATATGTATATATATTTATATATACAGGTATATATATATATATATATATATATATATATGTATATATATATACAGGTATATATATATATATATATATATATATATATAAATATTTATATATACAGGTATAAATATATATATATATATACAGGTAAATATATGTATATATATGTATATATATATATGTATTTATATATACAGGTATATATATATATATATATATACAGGTATATATACAGGTATATATATATATATATATATATATATATATATATATATATATATATATATATATATACACACAGGAGCAATTAAGATTAAGTATGCTTACCTACATATATGCTTTGCCTGCGGCAAATATACATACTTAAACACCACGCTGACGCACGAAATCTGTCACACGTATGTATATATATATATATATATATATATATATATATATATATATATATAAAATGTATATATATATAGGTATGTATGTATATATATATGTGTGTATACACATATATATATACACCCACTCGTTTGTCAAACAGCCTGGTGTTAATTACAAATCCCATTTTCAAAAAGACATGCTGATATATATATACACACATAAATATATATATATATATATTTACCTGTATATATAAATATATATACATATACATATATATGTATATATATATATATATATATGTATATATATATTTATATACATATATATATATATTTATATACATATATATATATTTATATACATATATATATACACACATATACACACACACACACACCTATATATATATATATATATATATATATACCTATATATATGTGTGATTATATATATATATATACACACACATATATATATATATATATATCTATATATAGATATACATATGTGTGTATATGTATATATATATATAAAGACGTTCTTATTTGGCACGTGGATTTAGGGGTTCCTTCCCCTTATCTCTAATCACCACCGCCACCACGACCCACTCCCACCCCCACCACCGCCACCACCCCCACGACCCACCCCCACCCCCACCACCGCCACCATCACGGCTAGTCATGCTAGTCCTTGCCACAAGGCCAAATAAGAATATAGGACACTGCTTCAATATGTGTGTCAGCATTAAGGCCACGGCGGAGCGGTGTCGTTGGTGGTTGGGTAAATATATGTACATATAGATATACTAGCCGAATTACCCGCGCCTTGCTGCGTTTCACACATTTTTATTGTAAGAAAAATGATGATTGATTTTAAATCAGTGATATAATTTATGGAGAAAAACTCTGCATTTCAATATTACTCAATGTCAAATGTAATGCATGAAACATTGGAAAACATTACAACCCAGTTCATTACTGGTACTTTATTTTATCGACCC